>VUYV01000084.1:365327-391482 GCA_008711295.1 Anarhynchus alexandrinus | reverse complement strand
ACAGGCTGCCCAGGGAGGTTGTGGAGTCCCCTTCTCTGGAGATTTTCAAGACCTGCCTGGATGCAGTCCTGAGTAATGTGCTCTAGGCAATCCTGCTTTGGCAGGGGAGTTGGACTAGATGATCTCTAGAGGTCCCTTCCAACTCTGAAAATTCCGTGATTCCGTGATATATTAATATAAAGAACTCTGGTTAGGAACTTGCAGTTTTCTGAGTCTCATTTATGCCTTGAAATAGAAGAACATTTTTATGCAAGGAGACAATTCTTCTCTAGTTAAGTAACAAATTTCTGTCAAACCTCAAGAACACATTGTACTTTCATGCTTTCATAGTATCCATCTCTCTAAATCCAAATTTGGTTTGTAGCTATAAAACGTTGATTAGGACTATATAATTTTTTTTAATGCTAAAGCTTTTAGTGGTTATGAGCAGTGATCAGACCTTTACTAAAACAAATCTCTGGTTTCATTATTGACTACTTAGCCAAGACGTTCTGCGCTTGCCAGCAAAACGACGAGTGCTGGCTTGAACACCACATCCAGCAATCCTCCTCACTCAAGCAACTACTTTTATGCATGTCTAGGGGCCAACAGAAATTCTCAGCCAGAACCTCCAGCCATCGCTTCTGGCCACAATAAGCACATTATAAATGCTGTTTAAAATAGCATGTCAGGCTATCGCAATAAAACAACAAATTAATTAATCAGGAAAGCACAGTACTATCAACACACAACCTGTACTTTATACAGTTAACAGAACATTTGTATGAGATCTCATGATCAGGTGAAGCACCAGTTTACCAATATACACACAGACAATAAAACCAGACAACTCTGGATTGTTACCAACTGCTCAAGAACCATCATATTTCAAGTGGTTACTGTAAGAAACAGGCGAGTTTTGTTTTACACATCTGAAAGCATTCTTCCAAGATCTTCTCACAATTTGAGACCTACTGGAGCCTGCTACTTTATAAACTGCATGTACTTCTTGAGTAATTCCCCTCCACCTTTAATTTTTACCTCAGACTAACCATGCTTATATCTAGATCTAAACATGTACTTCACAGAGATTTTTTTTTAAAATGTACACAAGAAAAATGCATGCTGAAAATAAAAAATACCAAAATAGCATCTTTTATTTCAGCTTAATTAAATTTGCCAGAGTTTAACCTAAAAGTTAGATAATGATATAAGATACAGTTTTATTCTACAACAAATAAATGCACTTATAGTAAAAGAACCTTCTACTTGAGAATTTAAGATATTCATATGCATCATTACAATACACAGTGAAAGACTCATGCAAGCTTAATTTGCAAGACAGCTTGCTTTATTTTTAGGATAATTTTAAACAACCTGCTACAGCAGAGATAATACTTATCCTTTAAATAAGAAAAATAAATTTCACACTTATATAGATTTATTTAGAAAAAAAGCTGTCTGATTTAACAGTGCTCTTAGTTGCATAATCTCCTATCTTTACCACTTCTTGCTTGAAGTGACAGAGAAAACTTAATACAAGTAATACTTTATGCTGAAACGTGGAATTAAGATGTAAAAGTGAGAAATGACAAGGTTCCCATGAGAAATGAAAATGTAAAGTATGTGTTAAGCAACCCTGGGGAAAGAAATGAGGCAAGGGGGTAGAGAGAGGCCCAGAATGGATGCTTTTTTTTTTTTTGAGTGGTGTTAGAAGGATTCTAATTAAAGCATTAAGGTACAGAAAATGTGTTACTATTCTTTATATTTCTACTAATCAGTCCAAGGAAAAAAACATTTCCACATTTATGGGGGTTTGGGTTATTGTTGTTTTTTTTTTGGGGGGGGGGGGTGTTTTGGGGGTTGGTTGGTTTGGTTTTTAGGTTTTATGGTACGACACAATTAGCATGTTTCAAGTATAAGATACAACTAACAAGACACAGACACCACAAATACATATTACATATACATTCTCACCCACACATATGCATTTAAAGCACACAATTTAAAATCTAGAGTATTACTGTGGAACAGCATCACTGGTCCATCTGAAGTGACTCTGCTCCCACAGATGACCTTAGGTTTTTCTATTGTTTTATTTTATTATGAAACACCCACAACTGGGCCAGATGTTTTAAAAACAGCCTAGAAGATGGACCAGAAACTTGTCAGAGAGGCTACAGTAATACAACAAAGAGTTAAAAGAAGTAATTCTCCACGCATTGAGCAGAAATCGAAAGTATAAACTTTTTCTTTGCTCAGCCCAATTTCAGGTCTTTTATACACAGATCCTGAAACAGTAGAATTATACCGCTTCAAATACAGGCCCAGCTAACAACTCTGGCATGCTGACTGTAACGCGAACCATCTTCTCCTGTCCTGGGGTCACTGCACAAGTTCTAGAAACATTTATTTAAATATTTTACTAGGCCACCTCACGATTTATGTCCCTGGTATGTCCTCCAATCTTACTAGCTCCACTGTAAAAGCTGGATTTGCTTGACATCCTCTGTACAATGTATTATCCTGTGACATTTTATCTGACGACTCTACAGAGACGACAGTACTGAAATACACTCATTCACCACAGGGACAGTCTTATTTTTTCCAGGAACACAGCCAAATAAAGATGATGCTTCTATAGACTTTTTTCTTTGTTAATCATGCCGAACTTTCACACAGCTAAGTGCTATGATTTTCATTTTTTAAACAAACTTAATCCATAGTTTATTTAAAGAATATTATCAGTCTGTTTCAAATCATGCTAGCAAGTAGATTTATCAGCTTTCTTCAAGAAATGAGCCATAAATCAATCTTTTTTGTCAACATAAATCCAATGATCAACTTTCTCCAGAGAAACAAAGGCGACCTTCTACTCCATTTTCTACAACACAGATCAAAACCTTTGGTCTAAAGTTTGGACCAAACTTTAAAGTGGGCACATTTCAGTCACTCCCCAAAACACTGAAGGGGGGGAACCCAACCCACAACCAACCAACCCTACATTGATTTTAAATGAAGAAAACATAAGATTTTTCCCTCCAGCATTCCTCCATCTGCACACTCCACGAGCCCATGAACTAGCAGACTCGTTAACAATAAGGCCAGACACTACCACGCTCCTCTTATCAACTGCAGCTCAGGCTGAGTCTACATTATACATTTCTGCTGCAAAGGCACTTGTGGGGCGTACAATGTGTTGGCTGATACATCACAGCAAGAACTGAGAATATAATCTCAGTTTATGTCAGAGTGTTTGTAACAGTGAAGCTTATTTACAAAGGGAAGGGATGGTCACAGGATGAACAAAGAAAAGTTTAAACCACACTGCAATGAGCTGTATTCGCTAAAGGATAATATTGACAAGAAATTTCTTCTGCTGCAGATCTGCTTTAACACATGTTGTCTGTAAGGCTCATCATCATTTCCGAAAAAATCTCCTCTAAAATATCCTGCCTTGAAATAGTAAAGAGATTACAAACAAAACTTTTCCCTAAGATGAAGTATAAAAATAATTTCTTGCAGCAATTTGCAATTATTAAGCTGAGTCAGATGCAATGGTTTTAGTGAGCAATTGAAAGCTCTGTGCTCTGTCCTACAAGTCTTATTAGATGTCATGGACTCTGAAGCAATGATTCCCTCACAAACACCACCAAGTTATATAAGTTACATCTGGGGGGAGAAGAGGATTATTTGTTTGGTACCTTCCCCAGAAATAGCACAGATGTTCCTTTAAAACCATTCTGCTTCCTTAACAGCAATGCTACTTTGAACTTCTCAAGCAAGAATGCAGAACCAACAATATATGAGATTATAACTCTCTGCTGTAAATTAATATGGCCCCTTTGAGTTCCTGTTAATAGTTATTAAAAGTTGTTTTAGGATTATTTTAATTTTTAAAAGTGTGTGAACAAATATTTTTTAATTAACATCTAGCTAGTAATGCTTACCAGAAGTCTAAAATCATGATTTTAAAAATCATTTTCCTTGTGTTCACTCAGCCTAAAGCCTCATTCAAAATGTTGTTAGTGAAAACTTGTTTGTTCACAATTTATTTTTTTTTAATACAACAGGTCTTCATAGTCTAGACTTAGATGCTGAGTTATAATTGCAAGGACTGAAATGCAGATAAAGAGAAGCATGCCCAAAGACTCATCACCAGAGGTTATTCACACAGACCAGAAATTACTATCTCAGTTTAAATACTTAGTTTTAACTTATTAAACAAACACTGCATGGAAATACCTGAAGTATACATTGATACTCAACAGCAAGTGGCATAAAGTTTACTAATTCTTATTATTCTTATCACTGCAGCACTAAGGTATGCTTTAAGGGACAGGCCAAATCATCCTCTTGAATGTTACCTTCAATTGTCAACAGACTATAATTTAACATACCATATTCACATGCCTCACCAGAACAAGTCCGAAACTGAAGACACACAAAGTAAAAAAAGCCAATTAACTTAGTGTTTTGACAAACTCTACAGTGTTTCAAGATGCTACCAGCTTATTCACAGGGAAGTAGGCAGAAGGGAAAGCACAGCCCTCAACTGATCCAGTTCACACTTTTGTTTTCTAGCCCAAGCACTGAACGAAGGAGGCAGGGATGAAAGGCTACTTTCAAACTTGCCTACAGCTAAAAGCATCTACAACTTTAAGACATCTGAGTCTACAAGAAAAATGTTTCTCCCGCACAAATAAAATCTGTGCGCTCTAGTTTGATTTCTAACAAGCCAAATCTTTCCCATCTCCTTCCACAAAGAGAAAACTAGGTAAAATGCCTGTAAATTAAATAAAATATATTAGTAAATACATTCCTCTGAGTTCCTGGCAACCTCTGGCAGTACGGTGAGGATAGGCAGTCAATGGCAGTAACATCTAAAACCAGCACAGCAAGATTTACAAGAGAGGTCACCTCTGCAAGCCTTCACTCTGTTTTAAATATGCGGGTTTCTGGTTACCTTCCTTCACCTCCTCCTTCAGACAAGGCAAAAGAGAGGAGGAGAAAGAAATTAACATTTTGAGCTGTGCAATAAAATGACACCTTTACAATTTTAGCATCTAGTCACATGGAAATATCCTAGCGTTGGACTGGAAACCAGCATCACATGAACCATACAGGACAAATCTCAAACAAACCTTGCAAAGTTTTGTGAAAGAACCTTTCAAAATGAACAGACTGTCAATGAGATTAAAACAAAACAAACCCCAAAAACCTAGAGTTAATATTCAATGCTATTACAGTACGTGAATAGTGTCTGATCTTGTTCCCAGAAGCCACAAAGATCTTCACAGGACCAAGAGCCAAGCCCCAAACAGAAGCAAAGGGAGTTATAATAGTTCTGGGCCAGAAGGTAGCAAGTACATTTGAGATGCCATGCTAGCTTCTTGCAGGATGAAGCGCTGCTTTGCATGCTTCTGGGTTTTGAATCATTCAGTATAATCCTGGCCTTCTCAATCTTCGTTTATTTGTAGTCTCCCATGCCTAGCGATTCAGGTCACCCAACAGTCCCCGTGCTAGGATGATCCAGCTACTAGTGACACCAGTGCTGCATTTTAGATCTTCCAATAGCTACGTGCAGCTCAAGAGTTAAGGCAGGCCACTCTTGATGCAGTGTCATCAGGAAAACCTGTGTAATACTACTGCAATCTTTTGAGTTAGCTTCATTAAGTCACAAAAAAAACCCCTTTCATTTTAATATACTAGCTGTTACCAGAATTTAGTGATGTATTTGCAACCAACATCTTCTGATGTTGTTCACCTCCTTAGGTGAAGAAAGATTAAATACACCTTATAAATCTATGTGCCAACACTACAGCAGTCTGCAGATTTTGTATCAGTTTTAACACTTACATATAAGTCACCTATAAAATCTCAAAATTAACTCCTTACTGCACAGGCCAGGCTACACAGCAAATTATAGCTGAAAGCACTAATCTGCTGCCTGTGAAAAACGTTAGTATCAGCAGAGGAGCAGCAGAAAGATTTTCAGCCAGAAGCAATCTCCTCAAGGGAAAGGTAGCATCAAACAAGAGAAACTATGAAGTAAAGCCTTCAGTTATTTGCATTATTTTGGGAATTTACATCTAAGGTGCCATTTTATATAATACTAACTTACATGCAAACAAAAACCCCTTCACTGAATGGGTGAATTTGCAAAGAAATTCTGAATTTTTCATTTTTAAAATGTTTTCCCCCAAAATAAAGATACTGTAACTGTTATTAGAACTGTCCATTTTCCTTTCCTTATATTGTTGTATAACATCTACCACTCAGCAACAAATACTACCAGTTCCCATGAATCTTCTGTTATGATGTGCAGATGTAAGGCCAGTACTACAATTGCTTTTGTGTTTGACATGCTTAGATGCAAGTTTCTGACTTTCAAAGAAACAAAAGAAGTAGGTCCATAAAGAAAGAAAGTATATGTATTCCCTGCAAAGGTTTTGCATGAAGAAAAAAAAAAAGTCTGCTGGGGGAGAGGTATGTGTTCAATCTGAAGATCTTCCCGAACATGCAAAGTACTTCATCCAGAAATCAACTTCAGCTGTCATAAAAAGTGTTGTAGCTCTTTGTACTCTAATTCTATTCATTAACTGAAAACCTTTACAACCCGAAAGCTTTACAAGAGTTTAACAATTAAGGTAACTCTATCGAGTCACTTGATTTAAAACATGTCCTGAAAAGTAAGCAATTAGTCACCACTTCTAGGAGGCACTTAAAATTCCCTTTGTGGTGAACAATACAAAAAGAAAGAAAAAAAAGAGAAAAGCAAGTTCATTTTGATAGTGCTTCTTATGAAGAAGGCTGATCAAGTTGTCTAAACGGTAATTTTGGGGGAACTGTAACAATGATAATGAAGTCTTTTCCCTGAGGACAAAATGGCCATACAAAAAAAACCCAAGAAAATGGCAGTACAGATATACAATACTGCATTTTCAAGCAGCACTTGCTCAAGAATCTGAATAGATATGCCTTTTTTTTTTTCCAGCTGGAGTGCTGGAAAAACTTCTTTTCCACTTGCTCAACTTTCATGTGAGCAGTTCCTAAATCTGGTGTTCTCCTGCACTTCATGGTCTAACACCTGGTCTTCCCCTGGCAAAAAGTCAACATTGAAGTGTCAAGAGTATATGTTATTCCCAGATGCTGATCTTATTAAGAGGTTCTCCTGTTTAACACAGGTCAGGAATAAACAGTTTCAGAAAGAATGACTAGGACCAAGAAGCCTTCCTGAAACTGCCCTGAAACCCCCCGGGCTCACTTCAAAAGAAGGCTCAACAAGCATCCCATTTTCTTCTCCACCCTCTTCATCTAAGGTCCCTTCTCCTCTCTCCTGGCACACACACAATATTTTATTGAGTATTGAGACATTTAAAGTAGAAAAAAGTAAAGTGAGTAGTAGTGTATGAATGTGAGAAATGAGAAGCTCAAACCTAAAATGTACATAGGAGATAGCCAGTAAGGAGTCTAGACATTTTAGATTCTGATGGCTTCCTAGACAAAAATACCAGAGTAAAAATTAGACTTGGCTGCTGCGTCTCGGTTACCAACTGAGAAATATTTTCCATTAGTAAATGTATTGCATTTCTCATCATTGATAACAGACATCGGAACCAAGTCTAATTTCTACTCCAGTATTTCAGTTATTCATATCACCTCACACACAATTAACAGATGGTTTTGGCAGTAGTAGCAAAGGCTACCCAAACCAGTTATTCTTTAATTGCCACTACTGTTGCTGTAACATGCTCTGAAAGTCCAATCACATCCCTCCAAACTATCACAACAGCACTGACCAGTGACCTTCAGAGAACAACTTTTGAGTATCCTACAACAGACAGGTTGCTAAAAACACCAGAGTGTTGGTGAAACATTTAATTTTTTTCTACATGGGACACTGCCAAAAAAATGCATTATTCATGACTACATATTTGTGCTAGCTTATAATGTTCTTAACATTTATTTTCAAAGTAGGCATTCTCATGTTTCCAGTAAGATAGATACATATAATAAATATACATGTACGCACAAGCACAGATAAGTAGTTTGGTGCTTAAATCAGCTTGATCGTGAAATACTTGATGTATCCTACTTTACATCAACTACATTTGACAAATAAATGTTAATGAAAAATTGAACTTGTGGGTAATGGTGACCTTAGTGTAAATTTTGCTGCTAATTCTTTTTTTTTTATGAATTGCAAGAATTTATGAAACTGCATCTGGAATAATTATCAACTGAGCAAAATAGGAGATGGATTAGACTGCAGGCAAATGAGAAGGGTTTTGCTTTTCTAAGTTTCAGATTTGATTAACTGTTCTTAGATCCTTTTATGACTTATTCCTACCACTGTCTGCCAGGCAACAGTGTGAAACCACAAGATATTTACAGAGCTAAAAAAAAAATATGTAAATATTACTGAAAGAAGCATGCCTACAAGAACAGTTTGGGGACTTTTTAAATTTTTTTTTTTATTTATATCCCTGTGTTGATGCCACCATCCCATCTATGTTTCAAGCTTTGGAGGAAGTTCTGAAATGTAAACAGACTTATTAAAAGCTGAAAGGTTTTCTGTCATAGAACTGCATAAGAGAACTGCAATTTTTGCAGCTGCAATATGGTAAGACAGAAAATTGATATATTACGGTATTACCTTCCTAAAACACACCCTTCCCATAACAACTTAGAAAGTGACCGCTACAAAGATTTAGAAGAAAAAAAAAATTGTCATTCCATTACAGTTGTTGGAGGGGTTTGTTTTGGTTGGGGATTTTGTTTGTTTTGGGGAAGAGAGGATTGGTGTTTGTGTTTTTTGAGTTGTTTTGTTTTAAATCTAGGCATATTGAAGTGTTTACTTCTACTGCTTTAACAGATCATCAGTATGGAAAAAGTTATGAGTTCATTTTACCTTTGATCTATTTCATTTTTCTTCTTGTAGTTTCCTCTTTGTGTAAAGTATTACGAAACAGTGCAAGAGTACCCAATCATATAGTTTTGATCACTGTACATATTCGGAAAATACAAATACTCTTCTAAAAAAGACCAACTGGCTTGACAACAGTGTGTTATTCCTAACTAACAAGAATCTGTGTCTTTCTGGCTACCAGGCAAATCAAAACCACTTTGATTGTGTTTTTACTCCCTTTTCTCTCTCAGTTTTGGGATGGTGGGTAGAAGCGGCAAGAGCGTTACATCTTTTCTTGCATTCTTAAATGGTTTTAGGATCTAATCAAATAAAACTAATGCTGTTATTGGCTCCAATTTATAAGTTGTAAAGAGACAGGAAAAGCACAAATCTATCCTTTTGTTATTTCCAAAGCTGGAAATAAGTAATGCAAAAGAAACATTTTTCCTCTTTATATATCGTCAAAGGCCTATTGAAACTGTGGAAGAAAATATTCAAGATATGGTACTTCTATGAAGTTCAGGAAAGAAGCCATGTTTTACAAAGACTTTCTTCTTTTTGAGGACAAGACCCAAACACACAAGTTCAACAAATTATAATGTAAGGAAGCTGCAAGAAGCCGAAACAGCCCTCATCCTTCCAAAGAAAGACTGCGTTGATTTCTCCCCCAAAAAAGTTGACCCCCAAAAAATATGTGAAATGGCAGTACGATAGATTCATTTTCTTGCTTGTTCAGGAAAACAAGATAGTATAAATAAGACCTATACTACACATAAAAAAAACTTTCAAAAGATTACACAGCATCAAGGATATGCCACTAGTTTTTCACTTCGGGAGACCAGTCACTTTATCACAGATTACTACTTCCGGGGTAACCTCAAGCTAGCTATTTATGTAACATCACCAAAACCACCACTGAATTTAGCATTTCTGGCAACCACAGCTCTGTCCCAAGAACAGAACAATAAGATTATACTGTTAAGTCACATCCAGGGAGTGAAATGAGAGTTGAGAAGAATTAGACCTGTTCTAGAATGGGCTAAGCCGAAATACTTTCTAAAACAAAACTTTCCTGAAGGTTGGGGAGAAGAACCCTTCTGTAAATTTTCTGGTTAAGCGCTGAAACATGTCTTAAATTGTTATTAATACAGTGTATTGATTTCTCTCATTTCTTCTGCTGTTTCAATAAAGCATAAATATCAACAATGAACAAAGCTCAATAAAATTCTGCTGCTTGACACTGCAGAGAGGCACAAGCCTGTCCACAGGCAGCTGATGGCCTTCCAAGCAGATTATATTGGATTTTACATTAGAACTTCTCCACTTCTATTCATCTCTTGCACTACTGCCCAAATAAGTTTCTAGTAGTTTTTTTTAAACGTCTGATGATTCCTAGCTGTTCACAAACCAATATTAATGCAATTTCACAAGTGCTAATTGTTTTCAAATCACACTAATAGAAAGAGAAGCAAATAATGCAAAATGGCTTAAGATAACTTCAATAATAGTACCACTGCTTATTTAAAATCATTCAACAAACAAGAAGTAGTAGATTTGTAACTATTTTGTTTTAAAAAAGACTTACCCTCTTGCAGGATCTAAGGCAATTGCTCTGGGTTGATCCAATTCTTGCCAAAACAAAACTTTTCTTAGTGATCCATCTAAATTAGAAACTTCAATCCGATTTGTTTCAGAATCTGTCCAGTATAATTTCTCTCCCAGCCAGTCACATGCCAGCCCATCAGGTGACAGAAGTCCAGAAATGACCACATTTTGTACACTCCCAGATTTATTGAATTCTGTTCGTTTAATGGCTTCTTCACTTACATCACTCCAGTATATCAACCCCTTTACAAACACGAAGTCCACTGCTGCTGCGTCCTCTAAGCCACCCACAATCACCGTCGCGTTCTCCTTCCCGTTTGCAGCATCCACCAGTCGCAGATCACGCCGGTTCGCGTACAGCAACAGTGGGGCA
Organism: Anarhynchus alexandrinus; assembly: GCA_008711295.1. Taxonomy (NCBI): domain Eukaryota; kingdom Metazoa; phylum Chordata; class Aves; order Charadriiformes; family Charadriidae; genus Anarhynchus; species Anarhynchus alexandrinus. The sequence continues at coordinate 380,614 of VUYV01000084.1, read as the reverse complement.
GCTTTAAATGGGAGAAATAAGGGGTGGGGGGACAGACAGATGAATTAACATCACTCATATTAAGTATAACTTGCACTATGATGATGCATCAGGCCATAACTACTAATTTAAGAAATGTTTAAAAAATAAGAAAAAGGTGGGGAGACATTTTGAAGTTTGACTAAAAAGCACCGACTCAAAGCATTTCAACAGTGCTACTACTCAAGATGGTAACTTCGTAATGGGCAGCTCGTTATTCTGGGCTGTGCATTATTAAAACAAGATTAAAGAAGAGGGAGAGAACAAAGAAAACAGAGGTTTGAAGTGCCCAAATGACACTGTAGAGAAGGATGCTTAAATAAGAATCTGAAAGACAAGGGTAAAGCAGTTTTCTAAGCACTCAGTGCTGGCCCACCTGAGCAAAGATTATTTTTTTTTTGCTAGAATTTATTAGTATACACCCCACTTCTATAAAAGCATAATTGATGTCAAGCCATCAAAACCACCTGTATGTTGATACTCTCCAAAATTATATATCTCAGACATTTTACATATAATACATACAAATACAAAATTCATTGCACAGCGTGAGAGGAATGTTGTTTTAGAGTGTTGACATTGGTCTGAGAAGGTAGGGAGAAAAATAAATCCACAGGAATGGACAACACTGAGTTCTTTCAACTCAGTTCTACCACTCCTGTTTAGTTGTCTAACACAAAGCCTTTATTTTATATGCTTTATTTGCTTACTCTATTGGTTTGCACAGTCTGTATATTTTTCATACATAAGACCCAAGATGAGTAACAAAAAGTAATAACCATGAAAACAGATAGTTTCTTAAATATATTATAGCTGTTTAACTGTCCTTAACCACAACCTGTATATAACATTATGAAAATTCCAGCCTCATTCCTACTTCAACAAAATGTTAAAAAAAACCCAAAACAGTTGTATAAAGCAGACAATCACATCCTTTTAAACCCACTATCAGAAAACATTTTTATCTTTCCCTGTGTTTACTCAGGCACTGTAGCAACAGAGCTGTACAGCATCATTTGGATACATACTATGATTGGCATACTAACTGGTCCTTTACCTGTCACCACACAAATTTAACAAAAATCATGCCAATTTATTCATCAGCATAGGTGGGCACTTTAAACTTCTAGCAGGATATATGTCCTAACCAAAAGGTTTACATTTATAGAACCAAAGATGTGCATGGTTGAATAACGTCAAGGGCTACACTGCCAGAAAAGATACAGTCCCTTGTATGAGAAATTCACATTGAAATTAGAAATACTAACACAAACTTCAGAAAATTCAAAAGCCAAGATCAGACTACTCCCCTCATTACCACAAAACTGTTTTTCAAAGGCACAGCCACATGTGTATTGGGAGAAGCTGAAGGAACTAAGAAGTTCCTTAGCCTACCTCCAAATAAATAAGTTCTGCTATGTGTGTCTGGAAGCTTGTTACTTACTTTCTTTTTTTTTTTTAAAAAAAAAAAACCAACCCAAAAAACAAAACAAAAATAAAAAACCCACATACAAAGAAACAAACAAAATTGTTTAGGCTGTCATCCTAATTTTAGAAACACTGACATAATGCTAAATTTGTATTCCCCCCTCCAGAAAGCAAGTTTTTATTGTGCAAAACATTCAGTTTAGACATTATATTTCCATGGAGAAGGGGTAGACTTCGTTAAATCAGAAAGCAGAATCCTTATATTTAGTTGGTTTATTACCTTATTTCACTATCTCCTTCCCTTCCTTGCATAATTTCCCACCCCCTAAAGATTTAAAATTAATTACAGTAGAGTTTCTTGAAGTGCAGGTTGCTTATGATGACTGAATTTTTCAGAAAAAAAAAAGTATTCAATAAACTGAAAGTGGTAAAAAATAGATATGCAATAAAACCCTCTACTTTTTAAAGCCTACAGAGTTAATAACCAGCTCAATGTCATCTAGCGCCCCATCGGAAAGCGTGCAGCCAACTGGCAGAGCTCTCTCTAGTAAGACAGCATGCCCAACATTTGAAAAAAGGTAAATTCACACACCAACGAGTACAGGTTCCATTATTATGTGCAACACGGAGCAAGAGTACCCATACACACAGCATGCACTAAATTGAAACACCAGGCATGTCAAGTGTAATCACTGAGGCCTGAAGACACTGCCGAGCCTAATACAACCACATTGCATAGGTTATTCACTCCTTGCTGGAGCTCAGATCTGGCTGAGGGGAAGGACTGAAGAAAACATCCTTTTCATGAATGATACAAGTTATTTGAATGATGGCTCAGAAGAAACACAGCTACACTTAGGATGTGTAGTTTCATGCAGATTGATTCAAAGCCACAACTTGTAACACATTCCACAGTGCTGGCAGATGAGGATATTAAGCTTTCCAATTTGTTGCGACATTCAGGAATGAAGCATGCATCACCAAAATAATAAAAAACAGGTTTGTTCTCCCACCCCCTCCAACCCTTCCCAGAAAACATGAAGGCTTCAATATCCTATAAAACCCAATTACTAAAGTTGGCAGCATTAGCACCTAGTATCATCTTTGCCATTTACTTTACTCATACAGCAATGCTAAAAGGAAAATTGTGGCAGAAGATACCATCCTGCCCCATATAACTCACTTTAAGGAGTCAAAGCTGAACTCTATATATGCTTCTATTTCCCTTTCTATAGACATCATAAAAATACATATTTTAACTGCAACAAACTAGGATACATTGAAGAGAAGTACACATTTTTAAAAGCAGAAGAAAAAACCACTCATCTTGGAAATCAACAACTGAAACAGTGGTGAATATTACCATATCCTCTGTCACCTGGGAGGTCTACATATAGTTTATTCTGCTAATTAAAGTAGCAAATACAGGGTAAAAATTATCCTTAGTTATAAAATAATCCTTTTTTGTATCCACCAGCAGGAACAAACATTTGCTTAGAGAACACAAAAGTTCCAAAAACTGAAGTTTAACCTATTTGAACGGCAACAAAAATAATTTAAATCTTAAGAAGCGCCTACCAATAATGAGTCACTGAGCCTAGCTGCTTGTTAACTCTGATATTCACATAACACCTTCCCTAAGCTTACCACATTCAATATTAAAGTCCAGACACTGCCTTTTTTGCCCTGTCTTTACAACTAGAATTCTACATCGGCATCCTTCTGCTCACCACCAAAACTCAGTTCTTGTAGCAAATATTCCTCTTGGCTACAGCTCTTGTGTCTCTCCCTGGCATACTGAAAGCTGCTAATCCCCAAGATACTTAAGTCTGGTTTCCCTAACACTTGTTTACTTGCTTTGTGCATCTGATTTTTGAGCATCTGATACTGGCTTAAAAATGCTGCAGCCCACAGAATGCAAAGTGATGAACCAACATAAGAACATCACTTTACCAGCTAAAAATGTTTTTCAATTTTTTTTGTGTTTAAATGGCTACTTTAAGCTGTCAGAATTCGTCCTGCTTTTCTTTAACCAGTCCAGAGGCCTTTTCCACAAGTTCCTGCTTGCTCCCTTTCCACTTTCAATGACCCATGACACCTCCCGGTGCCACGAGGTCAGTGTTACCTTCAACATGCTCATTTTCTTTCACTGACATGGAATTTAGCCTGGTTAAAGCAATTAGCATCATCTGATTTTCTCCAAACCCTTTTTTCTCATTCCCAACCCTCAGAAATGCTGTTCTACCCCCTCACTTAGTTAAGGGCCCCTCCCCAAGCTGATTCAAATCGTTACGTCAGTGAAAGGTTTGACTGGGTTAGCAAGTTGAATTGACTCAAGAAGCGGTCCAGCAAACTCCAAAACTAACATAAGGCAAGCAGCAGGGAGTTGGAAGGGGGAGCAGCTCTCCCCCTTTTCACTGGCAGCCTGCTAGATCTGCTCAAGATGCGACTGCAGCCACATCCTTTTCTCCCCAGCTCCACTTTCAGCTGTCAGTTCCCTAACTCTCTTTTGTGTTGGCACTAGCACTTGTCCCACACCACAGTAAGACAATACAGGGAGCTAAACCAGGAGAAGGTTATCGTGCTCTCCCCCAACCTGCCAAAAAGTAGGTTTTAGCCAGCCATCATCCAGAACCGGTTCAGAACAAAATCAGATAAACCTAAGTACTTGCACACCAGGGAAAGGGAGGACTGCATCAGCTTTGACAAATTAGTTGAACCAGTTGCTTGTGAACCTCCAATTTAGGAACAGGACCCGCCAGACTAGATGTGGCCACCGTAAGTTGTGGCAACCCGCCCCAGAATCCCAGTGTGGCCCAGCCAGTAATACTGGGAAACTGCTCACATTGTGGAAAGAAATATCCATGCACAAGTCCACTGGTAAGAAACTCATGGATTGTTACATTGGAAGAAGATGTCCTTGAGCTGGGAAGAGAAAACTGCCCATCTTTTAAAAGTCTTGCTGAAGAACTCTTCAGCATCTAAAGGTGAATTCATACTGCCAGGCACACTGCCACGAGGATGGCAAACATGAGGACTGGAAAAGGGGAGATGCAGTGATGAGATATGCCAAGCAAATACACACTGTCCTTGATAAGGCACAGTAAGCATGAAGGATTTGCCAGACACCTTGACGGAATAACATGCACTCACATTCAGCCCACAACAGAAGGAAAAGCACATAAATGGGTATAGATAACCAGCAAAAAGCATTAATTGCAACCTCCTCAAAACCATGCTATACACAAAAGTCCTTGTACGTAAGACAATCCTCACCATTCCCAAAATGTCCCACAGAGAGCCAACACAAGAAGATAAGAAAAACTCTCTGGATGGACACAAAGGTTCTCTGGCACAGTCAGTTGTGAGGACTCTCTGTTAACTCCTCTTCATCATTGCTTATGCTTATAAGGAATTCTGTATATTTGTTATCTGTGAATGTTTTTGAATTTTGCTGCTCAGTTTGGAGGAGCAAGAAGGAAAAGGTTGAGGTAGCACTGGGACAAGCCTGTGAGACTTGTACCAAATCAGAAGAGAAGCAAGTTGCAAATGAAAATAAAACTTCCCCAAAAAGCAGGGACCCAGCCTCAAGAAACTTATATAGAGATGGTACATATTTTCAAACAAACAAAAAAATCACGAGGAAATATGTAAGAGTTTCAGCATAGCAAGCAGCAGGCCAGGATTTTGCACCAAGTGCTCCATCACAGCACCTTTCCTGAGTTATTCCACACAGTTCACAATTCCACACAATTTTTTTAAGAAAACTAATGAACTGACTTACCAGTGGACCCCATTCCACCTTCACTGTGAATGGAGAGCTCTATTATTTCTGAACCCCCTTGTTCTCACAAATATACTTGCAGGACAGAGCAGGCAACCAGGACTTTAGTAAACAAGCATGAGGCAGCCCAAGCTTGTCAGAAAAGAGCTTTTCTCCTCTTTTCAGCTAACCTAAAGTGTATTGCACATGCTAAAGCCACCCAAGGGCTGTTCAGATGGTAACTCAAATGGCCACAGGAACCTTGATGAGTAACAACATCAGCCAAAAGCAAAGACACCAAGCAGCAACAACGACACTTGGATTCTGCACCAATGTTCTACTGTTAACTTTGCAGGCCTTTCGCCAGATGGGAACTTTGGAGACCGAGACATCCTGCAAGACTAGCTGGTACAAAGGCTGTAAGTCATCCTTTAGCCTGGTGAACAACACGAAAAAAACTTCTCTTACTAAAGAGCTAGACAGATGGAGGCAAAAGAATGAGAGGCGAAAAAAAATGGAGCATAGGAAAGGATAGAAATACCAGGTCCAGGCATAAAAAGCCAACAGACTTGGCAGAATACAGCAAAAGCACACATGACTGAAGTACACCAAGTACTCTAGCATATCAAAGGCAAGTAACTTTCTCAATGGCAAGTATCACCTGTCAAATCATCCTGTTGGCAACAGAGCTATACAGCCAGCAGTTGATGATTTCCAAATTATCACAGCATATCTCTTCTCAGTGTTAGGTAGCACACTCACACTGATCAAGCACACTCAGCAAGGGAAAGGTGACTTGGTTCATCTTTCCATAACAGTGACTCTTCTACTCTGAAGTTCTTTCCATTGCACTCTCATGGGGATAAAACACACCACTTTGACTGGCAGTTGACACCTTTATAACTAAATATGCTGAATCTATCTTGCTGACAACAGCCTAGGATGAACAGAGAGCTATGCTGCCTGGTCAGACATCTGCTTGCAGCTGCATTACCATGTAACACTACCACCTTCTTCCATTACCCTGCTGCTTGCAAGAGGGAGCCACAAAGTGGCAAGAAAATAAAGGTGACCTGGCAGCAGCACAGTATGCTTTCCTGGGCCAGCAGCAGACTCTGAAAAGCAGAAAGGCTCAAAGGGACGTGTGACCAAGTAGCACCATGATCTGTATTAACATCTGCAGAACCTCAACATGACACTTCCCTCAGGTGTCCTCATAACCTTCCTTCAACACTCTCCCAGTTTCTCAAACAGTTGTCAGAGTAACACAGTGCTGCAGATGAAGTCATACCGGTTCCACACACATTGGTAATACTTCCCTAGTTCTACTGGAAACACCCATGTTTAAATCGACACAATCTGCTTAATGAAAAAAGTTAGTATGCATGTAGACTGCTGCAAAGCACCTCCTGTCAGCAAGGTATGTTTCTGACAGTTCTCCCAAGCACGCACCTTTGCTCATACAGAAAAAGAAATCTCGTTTTGCTATACTGCACCAATTAGAGTCCCATATCTGAATAGGGATGATATTTCGCAATCCAAACTTGAAGCTATATGATGACAGATTAGACGATCTGATCACACTGAAACAAAACACTACCCTTCACACCTTCTGGCATCATCATTTCCTACAGAGCTTCTAACAGTAAGAAAACAAACCAAAAGCCTCTATCATAACCCTCATGAAGTTGTTGAAAGACTGTGCATTGCTTAAGTCCCTCCACTGAATTAGAGCACTGAGACATAACATTGCAATGCTGCGACAGAGGCAGCCCGTTTCCCCAAAGCCTAGGAAGACTGAAGGCTGCAAGATACACCTTGTACACCCTGGCAGGCTGAGACAGGAATGCTCCAAAGTTTGTTGCTGGTCTGGAGGGATCACGGTTCATGAGCTGCTCCAGCCTGGACAGCACATGTGTTTGGGGGTGCACATCCAGTCAAGAGTGGCCTGGGAGCATTTGCCTTCAATCACCACTTGCCTCCGTAGCTGGATGACCCCTAGTTATACTGGCAGACACCATGTGGGGATAGCCTCAGCCAAGGGGTCTCACCCAGATTGCTGATAGTTCCACGTGGACCAAAAAATTCCACATTCTGGGCAGCAGCACACTGGTTTACCTTTAACTAACAAAGCCTTTTTCCACATTGACAAGTTCATAAGCAGTGAGCTATCCTTACATGGCTTTCATCAATTTATCTGAGCTGGCATACCTAGTACTTTAAAAATATTTTTTTAAGTCTGTCAGTTTATCTCATCAGGGAAAAAACAAAACAACTTTTTAATTTATTTATTCTGTTTTGTGGTTGGGGTTTTTTGTTTGTTTTAGATTTTTGAAGCACTATCGGGAATTTGCTGTAAAGCAGGAACACAGAATTTAGCACAAAAGACCCCAACTAGAGGACAGAATGATCCATAAAACAGAAAAAGTTGCCAGCACTGTCAAGTACACCAAAAAAAGTAAGTAAGAGCCCTCAGCTGAGACCAATGTGGGGGAGAGGGGGTGGAGGGAGCACCAGTATTGCCTCAAAGGTTTATCCCATTTTCATCCCCACTTCCCTGCAATTCTTCACTGAAGAACACATCAGCTATCCAATGATTTCTTTGTGGCATACTTTCCAGACCAAGCTTGGTGAATGACGTCTTTGTCAGTTCATCCATCATAACAAATACTGAGAATAAAATAAGCCATACCTCCAAGTAGTGAAATAATTTCACAGATTTTGTTTCTCATGCAGGCAAAATACTTTCTTCAAGACAAGACAGTATCAACAATTTTGCAAAAATATGAAAGGCTCACACTGAAGTAGAAAACAATTTTATAAGAAAACTGAAGGACAATACTCAGTGCAAGTTTAAAACAATTTTCCACAGTCAAAGGAAAAAAGTTCTCAAACCAAAATTAGACTTTAAACAGTCAAATTCTTAATACTATTAAGTTTACTATAGATTAATATAATAAATAACAATTCCAGTTCAAATGAACAGTTAGGGACTGTTTGTAAAGGATAAGGAAAGATGTGCACAAACTTCAAGAATTTTGGAAATTATTGTACATTTGATTTCTTTTGAAAACACAGTTGGACATACGTGATTTATTTTATTTAATTTTTTTAACTCTCAAAAAGGCTCACATCCCAGCACTATTAATGTCAAATCTTCAACAGGCTTACCTTAGATGTAGTGACACATAAGAAAAAAAAAAACCAAACCCGACAAAACACACAGACACACATGCAGGATCCCTTGAAAAAGGTGAATGATCCGGTCTTTTTAGTATTGAATATGACTCATTTCTGGTAACTCAAAAGAAAAACAAACACACACATGTAAACACAAACTCACCCAACCTGGAATTATTTTACTTACGAATTCTACTATTACCTACAGGGTAAAGGCTAACTGTTGAGCCTCAGTTAAGTTTGAGTTATTAGAACACCAGTGCGTTTTCCAAATGGACATAGTAAATCACTACAAGGTTTACAAATTCCTACTCTGCGATTATTGTTCATATTCCTACTCTATTAATCCATGTGTGGACAAGAGGATTCTTGGATTTCCGAAGTGTTAATATTTTAATTAACACTAATGCTATGAGTACAAGACAGAGTTTTATTCACTGCTTTGACAGAACAACAAAGGAAAACAGTCTAGAAGTCTACAACACCTTACATTTCTGTTACTTTCCACATACCCTTAAGTTCCAGAATTCAAGTAAACACATCAGCCACCTTCTCAAAGCCTGAATGATTTGACAATGGACAGAGGAGAACGGTTATGATTGAGGAGGTCTGGAGGCATAAACAGTTTTTTTTTAAAAAAACAAACAAANGGGGGGGGGGGGGGGGGGGGGGGAGAATAAGAGGAAAAATAGAAAGGAGAAAATTACATTTTGGTATCATAGAGAAGGAAAACAAATGATTTTTGATTAAGCAAAATGATATAGCTAGTTGGTTAAGATTTTCTGTCTCAAATATGATTACTTTTCAAATCTGACATCAAGAGCTCACACATGGCCCTCATAAACAGAATTAAAACTATAATCCCATTTCTGCCACATTGATTATATCATGGGGGAGTAATTCTATTTAGGTAATGTGATCCTGTAACAAGATACTAAAAAAATCTGTACGAATGTCGCCATTTTCCATGTCTGTTTATATTAAAAACATTTTCTTATTGTTCTCTCCATATAAATAATGAAGCTCAGAAAGCATTCCATCTTTTAAACTGACATGCTTCTTTCTCCAAATAGTTTATAACATTTTGCAAAGGAAACAAAGTATTACTAGCTAAACCATCACTTCTTTTAACCTACACTTGGAATGGTACATTCTGAACACTGTATTGTAAATCAAATGGTAAAAGGTATTACAGTATTCCCGTTCTATTATGGACTGTTAGGTTTGACTCCATTTCAAAATTGGTCGGGGACTGTGCCAATTATATTGAAACAGAAAGGTCTGTAGCAAGACAATCATCAGGAGACAAAAAAACGACCCTATTTTCATAACTGTCTCACAGGAGAACATAAGGAAAAGGAGAAACGACAACAAGCTCAGTTCTACATGCAAACACCATCACTGTGTTCAGACCAAGTTCTGTCGACATGGAGCAAATATCAAGCCTGTTCATGCTCTTGCCATAAATATTTATAAACTACAAAAATATCTAGAGAGCTTAATGAAGATTCTCTGTGTCAGCTTTGCCTGCCAAATATATAAATAAGAAAATGTTACTTAATATTTAGGGTGTCAATACCCAGCATTTACGTACAATCCACTAGAGATGCAATGCTTTCCCCTTCCAAGCCTTAGACAATTACCACAAAGGAATGATATAGCTTCTTTGTTTCGAGCACTGCATATTCTGTAAGTCTGCAAGTGGTATATACTCTGAAACTACACGTGAGGTATAAGTTGAAAAAATAAAGGTTATTATCAGAGACTGTATTTCTTTCACCTAACAGCAATTACCCTCTGGGATAGCCATTACTACAAAGCATTTGGCAGAGAAGAAGTGGAAGTACTCACTGCGTACTCATCCTAAACCTCATGTCCACGTACCAACCCTTGGTGAGCCACAGCGTTTAGATTCAAGGGCTCAACTTTTAAGTGACTGATTCCAACTGCTTTATATGAACGTGAACAGACCATCCCTGAAGCCTGCAAGGCAGTTGCATTCCCCCATGTCTTTCTAATCAACTTATATCACATACCAGTAGAAGTCCATCTGTAGGAAATTCCTCACCAGGGTAAATTCTGCTTCACTGGCAACGACTGCCTTCAAACTACAAACGGCCCCCACGTGCCCTCAAAGAAGTGGGTGGCAGCAAAGAATTTCACCAGCCACGTGTAGTTTACTAACCAAATCTCTCTCAGATGAGCTGGCTGAAGTATGAGGGCTCCCCAGCAGGAGAACTGGGAGAGGAGCTGATCACGCTCCCAGGCACTGCAGAGCCACTGGCTCAGCCAGAAGTAGGAGCATGCAACAAAGCTTCAGTACAACTGCATTTCTGGTGCCACTCAACAATAACACATACCCCTCCCTATAGTACAAGGAAGTGGACTCTTTTGAAGAAGCCACCAGCAAAACAACCCAAGTATTTAGCATTTCACAGTAAATTAATGAGGTTAAACATGCTGGGGACAAAGAATATAATGTTTAAGTCTGCAGACTGGCTGCCAGAAGAGATGAATGGTGACAGATCAGAAACTGAGACCTGTTTTCTTCCCCTACTCCACTTCCTCAGAAAGAAAAAAAAAAATAAATCTTTGTTCCACTTAATTTGAACTAAAAAGTAAATCCCCTATTATGCGCACTGCAGCAGATATTTTTGAAGCTGGCATTTTTGAGATGCGACATCATCATGAAGGTGGATTACAGATGTCCAAAGGAATCAGATTTCTCCAGCTCCCAAAGACAGAGAGTTTAAAAGGTTCCTATGCTCCAGATCCTGACCTATCTTCCTGAAAAAAAAAAAAAAAACACCAAAAACCCAACACAAACCCTCTACCCATTCTACAGCTTCTAGCCCAATTCCTTACCTAGAACTCAGGGAATGCAGATGTAATCAGTTCACTAGGGAAAAGGGAAACATGAATATGGTTAATGCCCCTCTAACCAGTATTGGTGTGAAACATGAACATGGCTTTTCACCTGAATATCTTCATGTAACTCCCACTGAAGGGCACAAGAAGCCCATCATCTGTATACACACCTCTGACCAGATACACACAGCTTCACCCATATCCCCAGAATTTCCCCATATCTTTAGTGCACCTTGCCAAAAAACACTTCACCTTACCTACAAGACATAGCAAAAAAATTCAAACTTTTTAAGTCCTAGTTTTTCAGTTTTAAAGAAAAGCTAAAGCAATCTGATGATAAGTGAACTATATCACAGAGATGCAATTGCAAAAACTATTAAAGTAATGGTGGATTTTGTAACACCTTAGATCATGCTAATTTTAGACTGTTCTATGTAGAGATGAAAGAGGAAAATGCATTGGAAATCACAGCAGACAAAGGCGCGCTGATTTCTGAGGAATCATACAATGAAAAAACATGACTAGAATACAGTTGATTCAAGCTTGGGTGAAGAAATAGACCATGATGATTAATAAAAACAGGAAAAAAAGATATTTCCAAGTCTCATTGTCAAATTTAAGTATTGTACAGTCCTAGGTGAAGAGACCCTTTGCCTGAAGGCAAAAACATAGCTCCAGCTGGAAACGCCACACTTCATCTCCAACCTGAGTGCTTCAGAAGTAAAAAGCCTATTCCTTGTCCCCTTCTCTGACTTCCAGTAGAAAAATAAGTGCAAACACCTCCAGTCACAGCTTAGCAAGTCTTGAACATTAAGCTCTTATAAACTACATGCAAATGAGTCTATCTAAAAAGATACAAAAAAGCAAAGATGATCTATTTATCAAAAGCAAGTAACAACAGATTAAAACAAATAAAACCAGTAACAATATTAAAATAACAGCAGATTAAAACAAACCCTCTTCTGAACACATAAGAAAGAAGCAGTAGTTTTAAAATGCCCATTACCAAACAGGCATTTTCATTTCTTCCCTAACTGACCTTAAGCACAGAGGTCTGCGACATTCGGTACATCTGCACAAACATCAGTTATAAGATTCCTATTCAAACAAGAGCTTTATGCACTGTCTGCATGATCGGGATTTAAAATCAAACCAAAACAGCAATTGCATGCTGACCGGAGAATTATTTCTGGAAGAAAAGTAAGCTGTAAATACTTGCAGAGGAAGAACTCTATCACTTATTAAAAAGTTGAAACCTCAGTTTCACACTTATCTGTACCTCCCTGACAGATGCGATGGCACTGCTATTGCCTCTTTGCAACTGTCAATTATCTAACAAGATCCTGATTGGTTTCACAGCTGTCATAAAGAATACAGCAAAGCCGCCATGAAGCAGCTCTAACTCACTCCTCCATACATACCCTTAGGGAGAGGCTTCAAGAAACACTGTTGATGGTCAGAGAGGAGGAAGCCCAATCCCTCAAATCAAACCAGGGGCCGAGACAGGAGAACAGAGACCAGACTGTGATGAGGGTCAAGAGGTTCCAGAAAAGTGACTCCTTTCTTCCATCAGCCAGAACGTGAAAAAAAAGCAAACCCATACCCAAACCACAGAACCTCCACAGCAAGCTGTCATGACAGTAACCTCCTGCCTCTTAGAAATCCAAATACATGCCCTGAAAACATCAGTAGGATCTGATTTATCGCAGTCCTTGGACGACAATGAAAGACAGGTGCCTTGCCCTGTGCATCCACTTCTGGCTAGTAATGGCCTGGTACTTCAAATCCTTGTTTCCAGGGCGCTGCACTTCCAGGTTTCCAGTTTTATTCCTTTCCAGATTGGTAAACGAGTCTGCCATAGTTTCGTCAGACTAATGATCACAGTTCAGATGTTGTAAACCCCTATTCATTTGCTTTTTTCAAGTCAATGAGAACAGGGAGGCTAGTTCTGTAAGCAGCGAGGATGCTGCAATCAACAAATACGCACCATTACATTTTCTGAATTTCAGTCTCCAGCACTGTTGGCTTGGCATCCTTCACAGCGCTGAATTCACAAACCAAACAGTGAACTTCATAACTTCACCTCTACTTTCATGTATAAACTTATTCATACTCATGCTGGCACTGCTTCTGCCTCATTAAGGAACTGCTGACACCTCTTCTGAACTCAACACATCTTATTCAAACCAATTCTACTTGCATAGATGTTGTTTATTAGGAAGGATGCATGCATTAAAATTTGATTTTTGTTTCTACAGAGTTCAGCTGTTCCTGCTGTTTATCCCTATCTAAGGTTACAATTAGCCAGCAGGAAAATTACTATCGTGTCACAAAGAGAAGATTATGACTTCAGGTAAGTGATCAAACAGCAGGAGCACATGAACACAGAAGAAACAAAAATGCTGTTCGGATACAAACATCCTTGGCGATGGACAAAGATGAGAAAAGAAATGACAGTCTGGACTGCATATAAACTGAATGTTTCTTCAAAGTGTCTTATTAAGCACCATCAAGTGTGCTAAAATTTGCAAAAGGACACGTCACTATTTTGAGATTAATTTGAAGAAATTACAGTGACAGTATTACGTGACATAACATATGACAGCAATTTCTGTGCTGTCATTTGAACTAGGTTGAACAGCAAGTTAGAGCCACATGAATGGTTTATTAAGAACAGGTATGATAGTTACTTAACAAAATGAACTAATGGGGAAACAGTTTCTCTCTATACTACAAATCAAAATTAACTTTGGAAAATTGGGGCTTAACTGCCACAATAGGAGTATGAAATGTTACATAGCCCATTTAAATAAGTATACTTGTATCTTTGCAAACAGGATACAATATGGCAAACAGATGCATAGGAAAAAAAAACGGGTATGGAGGAGAGGAAAATTTTTGTTTTCCACAGTACTGAGCAACTGCAGACTGGGCAGTTACTTCAACCTAAACCATCTTCACTCTAGCTCTCATCGAAACACACTAGTGTTGATGAATTTTCAAAACCAAAGTGTGGTTGATTAACTGTTAGCAACTAACTTCTTCCCTCATCTAATATGAAAAAATACAAGTAAACAGCAAAATGATGGAGGCAAACACCACAGGTGATTTCTTCCCAGAAAGATTGAACACATCGAAATAGTTGCTGTAGTTAAGTTTACAGCATTAAAAAAAAAAAATAATCCTCGGTTTTCTTACCATTTGTGATCTATAGACAAGAAATTTTGTTGCAGAGGGGAAGAGGGAAAAAAATTTTCTCAGCTACTTGAAGTGACACCCCCTTTGTAAGGCACTCGACTGCTGATTTAAAGCTGTATTAACATCCGCGGCAGTTCACCCGTGAAACACAAACTTCTCTCTAGTCCCAGCTGAGAGGAGCATTCATTCCTCTTCTCGCCAACTCGGCACGCTCACTTCGCTGCGAGGAGACTTTCGGATGAAGCACCAGTTCCCGGGCGCTTTCCTCCTCCACCACCACCACCACCCCCCCGCTGGATACGTGGGGCTCCGCGCTCCCCTCCACACCCAGCAGAATAAAAAACAAAAAACTAAAAAACAACATTCCCGGGAGGGAGAACGGAGAGGAGCCTGGCCATAGTAACAGCGGTATCAGCCTGACACTGGCGTAGCGAAGCTGCTGCTGCCCCGAGAGCTGCCGGCCGCCCACGGCCAGCTCCGGGGGTGCGGGGAGAAAGAGGGGAGCGTGTGCTGCTTTGGTTGTTGTTTTGTTGGGTTTTTTTAAAAACAAAACAGAACAAATTATCAAAACCCACAAACTTGAAAACAACAATGGGGCGGCGAGAGAAGCGGCCGCTAGCCGGGGCGGTCTGCTCCCCGAGCGCGGCTCGGTCCTCCGGGCCGGGCCGGCGGGGAAGTTGTTCGGGAGCCGGAGAGGCCGTGGCGGCGGCTGGGCGAGAGCGCTGCCCCCGCGCCGGGCCCCGCGCCCCGCCGGCAGCCAGGCCTCTCCCCTCCCGCACGCCCAAACATGGCCCCTCGCCACCAACACGGCAACTTTTTCCCCCCACACACC
>VUYV01000084.1:328737-365302 GCA_008711295.1 Anarhynchus alexandrinus | reverse complement strand
GGGGGGGGGAGGGGGGGGGGGGGGAACGCGGGGGAGAGCGGCCGCGGAGATTTCCCCCCTCGCCGGTCCCTACTAGCAGGCCACTTGCCCCGCCGCGGTGCCGCGGGAGCGGGCGCTGCCCTCCATGCCGGCCGCCGCCGCCTCACCGCAACCGCCGCGGCCGTTCCCCCATCCACCCCCTCCGCTCGCTCGCCCGGCCTCCGCCTCCGCCGGGCGCGCACAGGCGCAGGGATACAGTCCTCCCTCCCTCCTCCTTCTTCTTCTTCTCCTCCTCCTCCCCCGGCCCGGCCTCGCCTCCGCCTCCCCGCGCCGCGCCCGGACGGCTCCCGGAGCAGCACCCGCCCCTCCCCGGCACCTCTCCCGTCAGGGAAGGAGGGAGGGAGCGGGCGGAGAAGGGGGGGTGGGCCGCGCGCACGGGAACGGGCGCGCGCCGCCTCTCACACATGGACGGTCTCACAGTCACACAAGCGCCCGGTCGCCCCGCGGCTGACAAAAGCCCGGCGAGGTCCGCACCCCCGGCGGGGCCGGGTCAGGCCGGGCCGCTGGCGGGGGAGAGGACGGGCGGGATGGTGGCGCCCCCCGAGGTGCCCGCCCGCGGGCAGGGTGAGAGGGACGCGGCGGTAGCCGGGATGGGGGGGGGTGACCGCCGCTGTCGCATTCCAGCGGGACTACTTCACCGCCCCTCACCCCCTCCGCCGGCTGCGATGCGACCGCGGAGCAACATCGGAGCGGGAGGGACGGGACTACTTTCTGCCACAGAGCAGAAGCGGCGGCGGCGACGGTAGCACAAAGGCGGCGGCGGCCGCTTCTCCGCCGGGTGAAGTCGGCCGCGGCTCGGCTGGGCACCGTGGGGCATCTCAGGGCTGCCGGTTCATCCTTCCTTACTTCGTCTTTCGAGCTATGCCGGCCCGCCCGCCGTGAAGGGCACGCTGGCACGGCCGAGGCGAAAGCTGCGGGGCCGGGACGGGCTGCGGCGGACCCTCGGCCCTTCCCCCGGGCCCGGATCTTGGGTCAGCCGCGGGTTCATGCTGGCGTTTAAATGTTTTTCGGCCTGCGCTGCCCCGCCGATTGAGTTAGAAACAAAACTGGGCGGGGAAACGGGCTGTAATATTAAGAGTATCGCTCTGGGGGAGGGGGGGGAATAAACAATATGGTCAAATGAAGTTACGATTAATGCCCCCACTGTGGAGATTCAAGAGCAGTAATCTTGATCTTTCCCAGAGCAGCGTTCCTTCGTTATCAGCAGGACTTGCTGCTTGGCTGATGTAATGGTGTGTGATTTATTTCCCAGCACTTTTGGGGATGGTTTGGGGTTTTTGTCCCTCTTGCTACACTAAATGTAGTGGGTTTGAGTTGCTTGGAGCAGGAGTTTAAAAAAAATCGAGTGGCCAATGTGCTGTGCCTAAACATAACTTACTGTTTTCCCCTACTGCATCCATGTAAACACACCGTTTTCCTTCTGAAGAAACTAAAAAGTTAGGATTTTGTAATATACCCTCACTTAAAAAAAAGCTTCCCTCCTTACCTTCTTTGTTCATTCCTAATAAACAATACAAAATACAGCTTTCTTGCATTCCTCTAGATTAGAAAATCTACTTCAGGTTTTCTATAAGGAACGTTAAGTCCAAATGTCTATGTCCATTCTCCCTCATAGAGTATGACAGCTGGTTGGTAGGATAATGATACGAGGCAGAACAATTTACAGCAAAATTTGAGATCCTTACATTCAGAAGTCTGTGTTATTTTCAGGATTATTAGAAACTTATGGAAACATTTAACTTTTAATTTCATATCTGTTGAACATATATTTTCATAGCTTTTCTTGTGATTACAGTAGGAGATAACATCTGGGCCAGATTAAAGGCCTGGGCATTGTAGACTGACTCTTAACATCAGGCTTCTAGAATCATATGATAATATCAGATTCTCAGCTTTTACTGGGGAAAAACAACAACAACAAAAAAAAACCCAGAGATTTTTACAAAGAAAAGTTTATTTCCAACCTTCAAGGTTGCAAAAAAAACCATTTTGAAACTGTAAACAATGCGACTCAACAGCAACACCTGCCCGCCAGGTCTACATTACAAAATGAGCTGGATGAAATAGCCTCCTCCGTTACTGCGCTGTCAGCTGGGAGGATTAGCAAACTCGAGCAAGATCCACATGGATAGTGGAGGGGAAGGGCTTCTCATGCAAAAATGTACCTAGACAGTAGATAGCCCGCTTGTAACCCTTGTTATCTCCACTAGATTTTGCAGGAGCCAGCAGAAGGTGCACACCGTTAAATTTGTTTTCACTGTTTAATTGGAATTGGGGAAGAAAAAGAGGTTTGTGGGTTTATTTTCCTTATACTGTACACTCATAATGTTGCACAGTCTGTGATTAACCTCATATGAAGTATGGCAGATCTGTAATGAATTCTTCATATCTTAATCGCACAGCGCACAGCTGAGGAGAACCTCAGGCCTGAACCCCCACATCACAGAACACATTTCTTTATATGCCGTTCCCTCTCGCATCTTATCTGTTTTGCTGGAAACGCTCTGGTGTCTTGACTATCTCCCTTGGGAGCCTGATCCCCTGCCTGGTTGCTCTTACTCTTAAAGATGTCTTCCTTGCTGTTTGGGCTGACTGGTTTTATTTTTAGCTTTCACCCCCTCACACTGGTGCATAATTCGAGCCCCTTCCTTTCCCGCTATGATTTCCTTTGAGCCATTTAATGATTATTGGCTTCACCTTCCTCAGCCTAGCCCCTTTCCCCCACAGCCGGCATATTCCAGCCCAGGTAGCCTTTTTTGAACCCATTTTTCCATCAATACATAGGATTCAAGACCAAGCCTACATCCTAACTGTTTCTCAGCTTTACTGCTAATTCATACATGTAGAATTAACTCCATGGCAGAGGTTTTTACAAAGTAAAATAGAAGGCAAGATTACCGCATACAGAAAAACCTACGACAGGCAGGTTTTCTCTGAGATTATTATGTTCCTTTATTTGAGCTTAAAGTCAAAGTGAATGGGAGTGGAGAGGCAATATCACTTTTATTTGAGAAGCTCCCCTTGTTGGTTACAGTTATTTTCATTAACCTTAGAAAGAGAAACCTTGGTTTGCTAGTTCAAATCCAGTCCAAGGCTCCAACTGCTAAGAAACCTGCACTGTCTTACCCTTACCTGCAGACTTAGATGGTGGCTCAACAACACAAGAGCTTTCAAGGTTGTTTTTTTTCCTTACACTTGGGTTAGTTCCCTGGCTTGGTTGGTGGCCCAGANATGGTGGCTCAACAACACAAGAGCTTTCAAGGTTGGTTTTTTTCCTTACACTTGGGTTACACTTTCCTTACAGTTCCCTGGTTTGGTTGGTGGCCCAGTCTCACAGGCAGTTGTGTCAGCACACAGGAGAGCAAGAGACAGTGGCTGGAGCTCCTGAAACCAGCAGCGACTGCCAAAGTCACTCCAGTTTTGAACCATGCCTCGAGTTCCAGTGGAGTCAATGGGATCTCTCCTAGGACNAATTCATACATGTAGAATTAACTCCATGGCAGAGGTTTTTACAAAGTAAAATAGAAGGCAAGATTACCGCATACAGAAAAACCTACGACAGGCAGGTTTTCTCTGAGATTATTATGTTCCTTTATTTGAGCTTAAAGTCAAAGTGAATGGGAGTGGAGAGGCAATATCACTTTTATTTGAGAAGCTCCCCTTGTTGGTTACAGTTATTTTCATTAACCTTAGAAAGAGAAACCTTGGTTTGCTAGTTCAAATCCAGTCCAAGGCTCCAACTGCTAAGAAACCTGCACTGTCTTACCCTTACCTGCAGACTTAGATGGTGGCTCAACAACACAAGAGCTTTCAAGGTTGTTTTTTTTCCTTACACTTGGGTTAGTTCCCTGGCTTGGTTGGTGGCCCAGACTCACAGGCAGTTGTGTCAGCACACAGGAGAGCAAGAGACAGTGGCTGGAGCTCCTGAAACCAGCAGCGACTGCCAAAGTCACTCCAGTTTTGAACCATGCCTTGAGTTCCAGTGGAGTCAATGGGATCTCTCGTAGGACCAGGACCAAAGTCCCTAATGAGCAAAAGCTGTTAGGAGAAGATGGCTGCTCAGCAAATGAATTTGTGGCTGACCACATCATAGAAACCACTATCATAATTAGCTCTCTCGCTGAATGTCTCAACAAGAATTAATGGGCATGGCGTGGTGAAATCCTGGTCCCTCTGAAGTCAATGGCAAAACTCTCACCAACTTCAAAAGGGCCAAGGTTTCATACTGAAACGCTAGCTCAAGTCCTCTCTTGCCCCCAGCAGGAAAGTCTGCAGCACCATAGCTTAGGAAATGGGACATGATGCAGTGATGACTTCACTGATGATGCCTATTACAACCATTTCGCAGATAAAGTAGGACACCCTGACTTGCGGCATCATCACCTTCCTCCTTTGCCATACAGTTTATATTTATAAAGAAAAATGCTTCATCCAACTCTTCCCCAAAACAAGGTCAGCTCTAATAAATGTGATAGATATGCCTGATGAGGTTTATCGTGTTCCAAGAGTGCAGTGGGTTCACCATGGTGTTCCTCCTTCAATGGACAGAGTACCAGATCCTCTAGTCCTTCCTAAAGTTCAAGAGCAAGCAGACATTTTTTTCCCCTCGCTTTTATTCCCATGCCATGTGAGCTGCACCTTTTCACCAGGACATAGGCAGCTTACAAGTAGATTTCCTTGGACTGATAGTCATGTCTCTATTCCAGAAATTTTATCCAGGCCATGAGACCTCATTTGTCTTTGCAGTTACTGTCGGCAGAGTCCCCCCCCAGCCCCCCAGTCTGTCAAACCGCTGCAAAAACTAGCACTCCCGCTACTTCTGTGGCAATTTTCCCATCAAACATCCCATCAAGTCCCTTTTTTGCCACATACAGAGTTGCTGCTTCTCCTTGCTTTTCAGTACTACCTTATTTTTCCCCCCATTATGTAGAATACCTATTCTTTCTTTCCCATCTCCTCTACCAGAAGAGGTTCCCTGGTTCCCAGCAGAAGAACTCTGTTTCTTTGTGGCTAAAAAAAAGTCCTTACAACAAAAACTTCAGAAAGGAGAAGGTGCTCAAGTTCAGCAGCCCATACAGGCGAGCTAGTCCAACAGGAATCTGGCAATATCCCCAAGGGGAAATATAAAATAAGCTGACCTGAAAGGCTTGGGCATTTTCTTTACACTGTTGGAGGAGCGTTTGGACTCCTGCTGATGGTGCATCCAAGGTCAGACTATCTACCTACTCCCTCTTTTCTCCTCTTCCATCTCCCAGGGAGTTGAAAACAGCACTGCCCGAGGATATGCTTCTTCAGCGGTCGTGTTTTCAGTGTGAACCATGTAGGATTCTGATTTTAATTTGGCACTGCCCATCAGACCACAGGGCAAGTCCGAGACTTTCCTTATGAATATTTAGCCATGGCTACATTTCAAAGCCAAATTATAAAAATGTCATTTGAGAAAGTTACAGTTCTAAAATTTGTAAAGTACTTTAATGCTAGGTTGATACAGCAAAAACATCCTTTTAAAAGAGCTCACATTTCAGGCTGACAGACACCAAAACACTATTTTGTTTTAGTTTGCTCAAATTTTCAAAACCAGTCAGCATCTGGGCTCTATTAACCATAACGTGCGTGCCTTTTAAGCAACAACAATTTAAGAATATTTCCTTTTCAAACTCCTTTCATGGAGTTCAGCATTTTGCAATATGCATCCATAATATTTACCAATTCTGCTTTGCACTGCAGCCTTTGAAGTTTAAAAATTAGTTACTGGTAGAGCTTTGTACATTTGCTCGCGCTCTTTTCGTCACACGGATTAATGACTAGAATTTATGCCTATGGTAAAGAAAGGTAAGTCACTGTGTCCCAGTAATTAGCAATCTTTTCTACAATGATTTTCAGTCTTTATGTAACGTACACAGTGTGACGCACCATCTGTGCATAGGGAAGAGCTCATTTGCAACTTGAAATAGCCACTTCTGGGCTAAAGCGCAGTACCCTGGAAGTGCATCTTATGGCAAGCAAAGAGACTTATCCCTCTCCAGTTCAAACTCTGGGAGAAAGATGCATATTTCTATTTCATATTTATATTTCACATGTATATTTTATTAGTATATTTATGTCTGTGCTCATATTTTATTTATATTTGTATTTGTATTTTTATTTGTATTTATATGATTTATATTCATATACAAATTAGTCTGTAATTCAGCCAAGACCTCGAGAATATGGATATGGATCATCAACCGTGATAGCTCTTCAGGGATGGTGGTGGTTTTATTAGCTAAGTTCTCAAAATAGGCTAGAAAAGCAAGATGAGATCCACAGAGCAGAAAAGAGTGCCCTCTAATGGTTTGTCTTTAGGTGTAACGTCTGCGGTGTTTTATGAAGCTCTCCTCTCGTAAGGTGAGGTTACACAAACGCAAGATGTTGGAACAATTTATTATTTCACGGAAAAAGCAAATGTTTTTTTATCATCTTAATTGCTTTATAGGTAGTAATTAAAAATAAGGATGGAGGAATATTCTTGGTAACATTTTCATTAAATTACCATTACCCATGATTTCTCAGAGAAAAATCAATGCCTCTGACAATTCAGCTCTATGAGGTGTACTCTATCCAACAAGTTTTATGTTTCACTGTAGGAAGTGTGTTTCAAGGCCTGGAAAGGCAGCATGCAGGACACATGTAAGTTCCCTGTTTATTTCAGAATCCAGAAAATGGTTGTGGATGCCCTACAGCGGGATACCACTCTTGAATGAGTCGATTTCTTTTTTTTTCTTAAATCTTTACATCACCTAATCACAATGCAGATAATAGTTTTAATTAGTCCCTGCTCACTTCTCAGCTAATGAAATCCCAAGATAATTGACAGTGGCTGATTCTACAGTCTATCCTTTTTTAACAGGCCTTGCCAGTAATTTTGTTAGTGAATTTCTGGTTTATTAAAAACATGGTGATCTTTGCATCAGAGCTATAGGACTTGGAGGGAATGGCTGAAGTGGAAAGAGAGTTCTCTCCCCTGCCCCCGCTATCAACTGGCAGCAGCATCAAATCCAGAGTATGCCGTAACCGCCTGTGCTTCCACAAAAGACATTTGAAATACAGGCACAGGACAGGAAAAAGCTCCGCACATCTTCACCACAGCCATTAGCTAAAGCGTCTCCCATTGATTTCATTGCCTGTTAGAGCAGGAATGAATGTGGGTCCTTAAGCTTGCACTGGCTCCCTGTGTAAAGGTTTCCCCAGCTTATGGGCCTATGGCTCATTCTTCACGTGATGAGGGGATGGAAGAGGCAATTATATATGGTTGAAGTCTCATTTGCTGCTTTTCCATCTCCATTAGTTCTTTGAATAATTTCTTTACAGTAGGGACTTCGATAACGACTCTTCCAGTACAGCTGGCAAATAAATGTAGATAAGTGACAAAGAAAAACACAAAGAAAGGCAGACCCACTCCCCAAATATATTTGTTAAAACAGTTGTGCCTGCTATAAAGACGGCAGAGTAGGATCATCATATTCCGGTTTGGAATAATTAGATTCTATTTTCCCCTCTCAAGAAAAAGAAGTGATTAGAGTGAGGCTATCCAATCCGTTCCTCATCCATCCTTCTTCCCCCACCTCCCCAGTCAGACCCACAAAGACGGTATTTGGTCACATGGATCTCTGAATAAAAGACAGGGAATTGTGTCTGAATAGCCCTGACTCATAAAGCTCCTTCCAATGCCTTTTTCAGTGTTGGAGCTTTGCAGCTAATGCAACTTCTACTAATTTTTTCCTTCCTACAATTGTGAAAAATCTAATACCTTTAGAATGATCTGAAAAGAGCTTACACAGAACAAAATCCGCATTTAATCTTGGCATATTAAGAAATCTTTTATTTGAACAATACATTTAAAATGCTATTTTCCCCAAATACTTTTTTTTTTTTTTCAAGATAAGTAAAGCTCTAACTGTTGAAAGAAATGATGATTTAGAGTCTTATCTTCATTTGTGGTTTAGGAATCCTGGCACTTCAACTGGAAGAAACATTAGTGAGGATATGTGCTTCCTATGGTACACTGTTGCAGTAAATCGTGAACTCAGTATATGAAAACGTGTCCCAGTCACCGTGTTAAAATAAACAATGGGAGCCAAAGACCCAAACCACTTAAAGATAGGAGAAAAAAATGTTTGCAGAGCATGGTATATACCAGTTATTTAGTTGTTGCTCCCACTTTGCGTACTACCCCTCAGTTAGTGTCATAGAAATATAGAATCATACAATCATACAATCACAGAATGGTTCAGGTTGGAAGGGTCTGTTAAAGATCATCTAGACCAACCCCCCTGCCATGGGCAGGGACACCTTTCAGGTTGCTCAAAGCCCCATCCAACCTGGCCTTGAACACTTCCAATGATGGGGCATCTACAACTTCTCTGGGCAACCTGTTCCAGTGTCTAACCACCCTTGTTAAAAATTTCTTCCTTATATTCAGTCTAAATCTACCCTCTTTGAGTTTAAAACTATTGCCCCTGGTCCTGTCAGTACAGGCCATCATAAAAAGTCTCTCTCCATCTTTCTTATAAGCCCCCTCTAAGTATTGAAAGGCCGCAATAAGGTCTCCCCAGAGCCTTCTCTTCTCCAGGCTGAAAAACCCCAACTCTGTCAGCCTTTCCTGATAAGAGAGGTGTGTTCCATCCCTCTGACCATTTTCGTGGCCCTCCTCTGGATCTGCTTTAACAGGTCTGTGTCTAACAGGTCCAGGACCCCAGAGCTGGACACGGTATTCCAGGTGGGGTCTCATGAAAGCTGACTAGAGAGGCAGAATCACCTCCTTCGACGTGCTGGCCATGCTTCTTTTGATGCAGCCCAGGGCACGGTTGACTTTTTGGGCTGCAAGCGCACATTGCCAGCTCATATCTAATTTTTCATTTACCAGTATCTCCATGTCCTTCTCCTCAGGGCTGATGTCAATCCATTCATCCCCCAGCCTGTACTGATATTGGGGGTTGCCCCAACCCAGGTGCAGGACCTTGCACTTGGCCTTGTTGAACTTCATGAGGTTCACACGAGCACAATTCTCAAGCCTGTCAAGGTCCCTCTGCATGACATTCCTTCCCTCAAGTGTATCAACTGCACCACTCAACTTGATGTCATCCACAAGCTTACTCAGTCCCACTGTCTACATCATTAATAGAGATATTGAACAGTATTGGTCCACGTACAGACCCCTGAGGGACACTACTTGTTACTGATCTCCATCTAGACACTGAGCCATTGACTGCAACTCTTTGGATGTGGCCATCCAGGTAATTCCTTATCCATTGAACAGTCCATCCATCAAAGCCGTATCTCTCCAATTAAGCAACAAGGACGTTCTGCACATAGTATAGCTTTTACAAAACAGCAAGGTTTGGGAAACCTGCACTTGCTGTCACTTTATTTATTTGGTTTACCCCACTGAGTGATCACAGTGTACAAGCAGAAGAGCTGTAGCTCTTGGTCTCATTTAGCAGCTGGCCCAGTTTCTGCTCAGAAAGTTTAGAGTACTCTGCTATGCATCTGCAAGCTCTTTTTATTATTCTTTCCATTAAATACGTGCCATGAATGCTTACATGAACACAAATAAATAATACATAAATACGCTTACATGAACACAAAATGTTTGAGACTCATGCCTATGGTGTAGCTGGAACACTTGTCATGGCTCTTTGAGACAAACAAAGGACAAATTTTTTTTTCTGAGATACTGTTTTTTATTTCAATAGATTCAGAAGGATGTTTTCATGAGCAAAAAGCACTCAGCATTATGCAGCCCTGGGTCCATGATATATGGATCACCCATTTACTATTTTGCTACATAGATACCATTTCAAAAGAAAGTTTAGAACATCAACATTCAAATTCAAAATACTATTCAGTTTTAAACAGGAAGATATGAAAACTAAATCAAAACACAACCTAGCAAATACAAGGGCAAATTCCCCTTTTCTTTCCCTGTGCAAAACCTCTACTGTTGAACAAAGTCAGATAGACAATGGAAAGGCTGTGCAGATAAAGAAGGTAGAGGATAAATACTGAGTGGTCACAAGTGATGGTAACAGTGTAAAATAAATATGAGTTGAGCTGAGTTAAAGATTCAAACAAGATTTGTTAAATTTTAGGTCAAAAGCCAAATGAGAAATATGCAAAGTCTTTCCTGGAGGGACCTATCTTGTTTTACCAGGTTCATTACGAGACCTGCAATCAAGGTGGTTTCTAATTAGGACTTAATCAACATTCACTCGGGTGAAAATTAACTAAAGAAAAAAAACATCAGGGTCAGTTACAAAGCTATGAACTTTACCCCAAAACAAGACTCTTCTTTTACATTCACCTTTCAAGCCTACTTTCCTTCTGTAGTCTCAGCTGGAACGTAGGTGTCAGCACACAGCAGAACAGGTGCAAGAACCCACGTCTCACTCGGGGACAATTACCACTAGCCAGCTGATGCATGGTAATGTGCTGCTGTGCGAGGTTGTAGACCCCAGCTGCTGCATTGACCCACTTTGACTCCTTCTGGATTGCTGCCCAAGATAAACTTCTTCTGTGTACCAAACACCTCATGTTTTACAAAGTCGGGAGATGCTCCAGATACAAGGAAGTAAGGTGCCCTGTAACTGCTTGTAGCACGTATGCACTTTATTCATTGCTCTTTTTGCTATTGCTGGTGTATGCAGACTGAGTTCCTGGAATTCGCTTTCATTATCAATTGATGGGGTAGCCAGTGGAGAATTTTACTGTCACCAGTGATACTTATTTTTGGTGATTGCAAAAACATCATGGCACTTGAACTACCCTCAGACTCACCCTTGAGATGGAAGCTCCAATGCATTTCTGGAAAAGCTTACCCCCTCTCTGCTAGACATAGCATGTGAATAGACTTCAGCATTCAAGCAAGTCACTTTTCAAACTCCACCATCCTTTACAACGTTTACTTGAATGGGGTACGCCCTTGCTTTATGTATTTGTCGGTGTAGGAAAGCCACATGTGTATCTTGTTAAGTTTAGTAGGGAGCAGCATAGCGCGAGCTGTTGTCACTTGTTTAAGACTATACCTCACAAACAAATTATTTTTTGCCCTTTCTAAAATGGAATGCTCTGTAAAAGCAACTTATAGCATGTGCCAAATCTGGAGTCTTTCCAAAAGTAGTCCCTGAGTTATCACATGGCGGAAAAACATTTGAGCTCTTTATTTCGTGTCCTGAAACAAAACAAGGACAATATTGTCATAGTTAGATAATCGGAAGCAGATGGGAAAATGGTCTTTGGAGCCTTTCAGAAATTTCACCTCTGGGCTGAGAAGTCCTGTCATCCTATAAGGCAATTGTTTTGGAAAGTTATGAGCCACTAAGTGGGAGGACTTGACTTATAGCCATAAACTATGTGCTGGAGGACCTCACACTGACATCAGTGGGAATTGCACACACAAAGACAGAGCAGGACACAGCCACTGAAGTAAAGGAGTCGTCTCATTCCTAACTTACTTGGGCTACACAGGACTTCAGTGGTGTCAGTGGAACTTGGATTTAGGGATAGGGGAAAAAGACTCTTTCATAAAAGCAAACAGAAAAGCTTACTTGGAAAGTAGCTAAACAGCAGGCACGCCTATTGGAAATCTGTGTCATAGTGAGGATTTTTCTACCATATTCCTAGCACAAGAATAAATGGTTGAACTGTGTGCAAATTTTCAATCTAGGTGTTGTTGGGAAGAGTTGCAAAAGTCACAATGTCAAAATCTAAGCATCACTGATTGCATCCTTCTTCCAGTGTAAGTGGGGGCACAGAGAAAGCCTGGTGGTGCTCCCAGTGGCTTTTGAGTGTTCAGCCAGAACTCAGCTGCTTCTCTGATGTGGCAGATACCAAAGCACCTTATAAGTACTTATAGCTTATATAGCCATCCCTACCATCCTAGCATTTTGAGGAAACACCTTTGTGGTCTTCAGAGTGACTGCTTAAATCAGCAAATGTTTCAAAACATGCCTATGGTTTAGACAGTCTTACCTACATCTTCAGGTTGTTCTGGGTGTTAAATGCTTGTTAAATTTCTTTGAGAAAATACAGAGTGCAGAGATTGATGATTCCTGGGTGTGTCAATATGATGGAATTTTCAATTTTCCATTAAAAACAAAGCAAACCAAAAAGAAGAGGGATCAGAACACTTTGGACGTGGCATATCTAAACTGTCTTGCCACTTAAGACAATGACATTTTACAGGTTAGAAGGAGAGAAGTAACAGAACAGAAGTTAACGCACAACCGTTAGATGTTTTTTCATGAAGTGAGCCATTATACTGAAAAGACTGATCCAGCATAGTTGTACTGAAACTTAAAAATACATTTATTCATTGTTTATAATATCTACCAAACACAAAGAGCACAAAGAGCAGCAGTTTTATGCTTTGCACTTTGATATCCTCAAGAAGGGTAGAGACCTAGGAGGAAAAAGCAAATTTAGACTGTGAGATTAAGAGTGAGTGTAGGCTTCCTGAAGATGAAGAAAAATTTTCAATATAGCCTAATCCTTCAGGGGACCGACCCATCAAGATGCTGGTAAAGCATCTGGGAATAGCATGTACCCTCCTGAAGGGATGTGTAAGGCTTTTGAATGATGAGGGGATGCAGCTATCCCATAACTGTCTATGAACAGGGAGGCAGAGAGGTATATTACATATATGAGAGAATGAGCAATACGTAGGAAGGGTCCAGCAGTCTAGGCCAATTTCAGGAGTGTGACAAAGCACTGTCCTGGTTTGAGCGACACAGGACTAATTTCTGTTCTAATGCTTGGGAAGACTGCACTTTTAGAAGACTCCAGTGTCTGAATTTGTGAAAATATTTACTTTGTAGCCAGCTATGGTAAGTGGGTTTCAAGGTCTGGGTGTTTTTGAGCTTACCAGGTGCAGGGATGAGGAGGAGCGAGACCCGGGCACTTGACCCAAGCTGGCCAACAGGATTATTTCATACCACGAACGTCACATTCAATATAAATTAGAAAGTTTGCTGCGAAGTTTGCTCTCTCCCTTGATGGCTGTGATCCTGAGAACTTCTTGCCCCGGTGCCGGACCCCTGAGGCCTTCCCTTCCTCCCCAAGCCATAGCACTTACAGTGTCCGACATTTACTGTCCACTGCTGGGAGTGCACAGCTTCCTACTGATAGAATTGGCTGAGTATAATCTTTGCATATTCTGTATTGGTATCGGGATCAATATTGGTTCTTTAGTGCTATTAATGTTAATTATCTAATCTTACTCTATTAAATCTGTTTATACTTCACCTCCCGGGTTTCCTTGTTTTTCCCGATTCCCTTTCCCGGGTGGGGAGGGGTCATCGGTTGATAGAATGATTGTCTAAATGACTATAAATTGTTATGGGTTTCCCAAACCATAACAAGCACAAAGTACAGCTTCTCTATATGAAGGGGTACCACATGGAAACTGTTGGCTGCAATAACTGCACTTTATGTTTGTATCAGCATGGAGTGTGGGATGATGGGATGAAAACAATATCTAATGGTGTCATCAGATTCAAATCCACTAAGACGGTTTTGTAGGAGGAATGAAAATAAGATTCAGTTTTGAAACTGTCTTCTCATATAATTTTTGTTTTGTTTTGTTTTTGTTAGTTGGTTAGTAATTCACTTGAAAGAATGCTGAGTATAAGTGTTTCCTACTCTTACAGGAATTACAGTACACTGAAGCACTATTTGAAGAGAACAGGCCATACTGAGTTTGCAGCCCTGTGAGGCAGGGACTATGCGCTCTTCTCATCCATCTCAAATAGATCTGCAATTTATTTCTTTATGATTGTTTGCAGTGGTTATAAAATTTGGGCTTTCTATTTGCCCTAGTATACAATACCACAAAACAGTTTCATTCATGACAGCCTATATTTACACACCTTATGTTTGCTCAGTGCTATAAAGCAACAACATGAAAACAAGCAGCTACAGCATTTATTACACTCCAGGTGATTAAAGTCAATCAGCTTTTGGCCTGGAGCCACAACGTAACTGGTTACCTTTAGAAAGAGCCACCCCAAGTGCACGGGGTTGTCATCATATCGTGATGGCTGATGATCCAGTGACATGAGTATGGTGCATAGTTAAGACCATAGGAGATGTCAATAGAAAAATAGAAGAACACACAGAAGTTTTACATAAACAGCGTTGAACAGCATAACAAACTGGATGGATTTTTTACAGTTACTGTCTCACTCCTTTCCGTTTCATAATACAAGAGCATTAACCAGACAAATAAGATCCAAAAATGCATATAATTAAGCATCATAGTTGAAAGAATGATGATGGGAAATCTCTCTCTCCTGCTCTGTTAACTGGCAATGCCAATATGTGGCTAATAATGTAATCTGATTTAATATTATTAAAACAGAAAAGATAATATATGTTTTGATGTTTTCTACAGCTGTTCACTTCCACTATATGATATAGTAAGAAGTTTTAAAAGCGTGCGTATATAATCCTCTACCCAGAACCTTCCGATGAACAAAACAGCTTTCCTATAAAACTTTTCTCAATGAAATAACCATTGATTGGGAAGTTAAAAACTGAGCTAATGAAAACATTTTTTTTTAATTCGCACCTTCATAACTTGTGAATTCTATTTAATAAACTGTTGTTGCCCTCTAGTGTTCTAACACAGCTTGTAAATACCTCCCCAGGAAGATCCAAACTGGTCACCTAGCAATTCCCCGTTTGTTCTTAGTCCAATAGATAAATGGATGGCAAAAAAAAAGATAAGTGTTTCAGTACACCTGCCTAATACCTACTTTTCTTTGCTTAAGCATAAAAAAAGGATTTTTAATCTAAGAACATTTAAAGTTGTTTGTTTCACTCAAAAATTGTGAAAGGCCACTCAGCTCAGCATCCTCACCAAATTAGTCATGGTACCTGTGCACCTTTCTGCTTTACTTCTGCCATTCACCGTGCACGATATACATCGCTGTTTGGGTTGGAGTGCGATGTTTCTAATTATATTAGCCAAATACATGCCCAGTGCTCTGAGCGACCCATAGATATGTCTGCCTGCCTTCTCTTGAACATCTCTCTACTGTACTGTACTGTATCAATTAATACTAATCATCTCTCCCTGCAACAAATTAGTTATTACGGCAGAAGTGCACAGTGAGGATTCAGGGGCTGTCCTGCAGTAAGCTGTTGTGATGGCATCAGCAACGTAGAAGGCTTCTCATGAAGTTGTAGTTCTTTTGAGAGAAAATTACGGTCAACCTCAGATTTGCGCCTGTATTTTTACAGCCCACAACTGGGACTAGTACTTATCATTTTATTAACTCATTTCCCAGAAATGTTGTTCCCCCTCACCATGTTCCTTGACCAGAAACCTTTGAAAATAGCTATTAAAAAAAAAAAAAAAGAAACAGAGGTTAAACAAAGTCCAGTCAACAAACTGACGAACTTGAAATACTTTTCTTTTGTAATTTTGTTCACTTTTAAGAGGTTATCAAGAATGTTTTTTATTTAAGCATTGTCAGACTTAAGCAATGTAGAAGACCAACTGGTTTTGTATCTATAAAGCAATTTGCAGCCCCCATATAATAAGAATTCAACTTCTTGACATAAGAAACACTGACTTTTCTTTGATCTTTGAATAATGG
Source organism: Anarhynchus alexandrinus (assembly GCA_008711295.1). NCBI lineage: Eukaryota > Metazoa > Chordata > Aves > Charadriiformes > Charadriidae > Anarhynchus > Anarhynchus alexandrinus. The sequence goes on along the minus strand of VUYV01000084.1, from coordinate 349,625 downwards.
AATTTTCAGAGAATTTTCAGCATAAAGTTATTGTTAGAGCTCTCAGAAAACTTGCCTTGAGGCCATTTTTGGATCACGCCTGCTTCCCACTGCACTATGCCTGACGTATCTAAGAACCTCTTGGACGTGAGTCATGTTTCATATTTTGTAATAGAATTATTTCCTTTTATTCGTGAGGCACCCTTCCTTCTCTGTTTTGATGTTTGTTGTTGGTTATGCTGCCTGCCACGTGGATACTTTGAAATCTAGTCTTTCATTCTAAAAACAGGTTTAGACTGGGTGTATGTGAAGGGAAATGTGGTGAATAATACAAACTGGAAGTTGTGTAGTGAGCAGTAGATGCTCACACGTACTCTCACTCATCTCTTGTTGCAGAGTCGTGGAAACATATGGAACAGCTGTGCTTATTACCAGTCACATGAAGATGACCCAAGAAGTGAAGAGAGTGTGCTTTGAGAGCTCTGTGTGTTCAGGAGGGACAGCAGGTCTAGCACTGTTGCAAGGAGCTCTTTCGAGAGCCACCAGCCTGGTGAGGAAAGTAGAACAACACCGGAGGCATGAAGATAACGCAACCTTGTTCATCTGCTCCTGCTGACTGTAGGAAACTTCTTTGAGGTTGGCACCCTCCTACAACACAGTCACCATTTTCCTTTAAAACTGTTTTACCTCCCTTTAGATATTCAGCAAATGGAGACCACACTTTTCTCTGTGTCTTCTGCCAATAATACAGCTGTTGCCTTCGCTAAGCCCCCTCACAAGTTTCTGCCTGCTCTGTGATGAGGTGTTGAGTCTTGACTGTGGGGGATCTAGGTGTATTAGAATCGATTCTCTCTTGTGCATATGCCAAGTCACTTGGTCATGTCGTTTGCCACAAAAGAGCTTGATTGTAGCTTGCTTTACTTTGATATGATAAAAATCCTTTCTCTCTAACACATATTGCAAAAAAAAAAAGTGTGCTTTAGGGTGGCGAGCCCTTTGGAAAAGGCAAAGTCAGATTTGCAGCATGTGATTTTAAGGATAGCTTGTGATGAAGCAAAAGGCAAAAGAAAAAATCATTAAAGGTACACATCCATAAACTACATGTAGCTAAGGAAAGTTAAGTCAACTATGTTATGTGTACTACAATTTTTACTGTTTGTACCTAAAACCATTTAAATGCAAAGCTCTACTACCAAGTACCCCTTTAAGGCTACAGATAGAGGAAACAGGATTGCCAGATAATCATGTAACACTATGGCATTTGGGGGCAAATAGCATTGAAAACACTCATACGCTGCATAGGTACTCAATTTATTAGGTGTACTTCTGTTCCACTAATCTTGTCACAGTACAGATTAAGCTTTCAAATGCTTTTTCTACTTAAATAGAAGACCTTCCTAGCTTAACTTGGATTTTAGTGTTTATTTTCCAGATTTTGTAATAAATCAAAAATGATAGACATTACAGTTCAGCATAGAAAAAGCAGTTCTCTTCCCCACCAAAGCCATCTGCTGCTTTCCCCTCAGAGGCCAAAAAAAAAAGGAATCCATCCTCTTCTGAGATTTCAATATCTACTGTTCCGTTTCAGAGTTGTCCTCTCAAAGATGAGAGATGCTCCTCACAATCTTATTCCCTCTCCCTGTCATACATCAGCATACATTCCATTGATCAAGTAATCCAGCCTGGTATAATGCCTTTTCTGAAGAGACTCATGTATTTTCTTTCCCATCAGTGCAATAACTAGCAACAAGAATATCACCCCAAAAAGCAAAGCTGCAACAAGGCTGCTTTTTTCTCCCAGCTGAACGACACCTTTCCCTCTCAGAACGCTTTCTGGCAGGTAGTTTTCTGAATCAGAAGGGTCATAACCCTGAGGGTCGTTTTGGAAAGATGTGGGAGAATTACTAGTAGACAGAGTGAAACCTGGAAAAGACAGGAGAGTAACATGGCTGGTATTGTTGGAAGAGACAACTGTTGGCTCAGGAGGGGTGGCTGGAGTTCTCAGCCCTGATGGGGCGGTAGCAGATCTGGAATTCGTGGTCACCCGCTTGGTTGTAGAAATAGAAGCAGAAGTTGTGGCACTGGAAAGAGGAACATGAGTAACAACGATGCTGGTGGCAGGGATACCAGGTTTAGCTCTAGTGATCACAGCAGGCGGAAAGGTAGCTGTGGTGGTGGTGGTGAGAGTAGTAGGTTTAGCACCACCAGGATGCAGAGAGGTTGTACGAGATTCCAGTTGGGTGGTACTTGTAGGCAGAGAAGTAAGAGTAGTACTGCTGGGTTCAGGAGCGCTAGGCTGAGTGGTAGGGAAGGAAGCAGAGGGGGTTCCAATTCGAACTGCAGAAGATGTATTTGGCGGGAGGTTAATTACTTTCTGCCTTGGGATGGGGTCTAAGCTCTCAGGATGTTTTGCCCCCTGAGATTCAGGAAAAACTGTATGAAATTCGGTGTTGTCTAAACGCTTGCCCACATGGTTAAGGAGTTCAGATGCCTGATGAAAGACAGATTGTTGTAAAGCAGCGGTACGATTCTGACGGCTAGTCTGACTGCGAGAAAGAAAGGCTCCAGCATCCGAAGACAAAGAATACCCATTTGATGAAAGGTCCTCACTTTTGAAGGATGTCTCCTCGGGGGCATGAGTGTCTGGAAACAGAAAGGAAATACCAGTATTTAATTATTAAATCTATTTTTGACTACCACAGGCTTACTCTATTTGTATTTCTTCCTAAGAGAGATATTAGGGGGCTCCAGAAAGTAATGACTAATGAAACTGAGGCATCAACATCTTCCTTTCTTTAAAATACAGTGAGTAACTGTTAAGTTCTGTGTCATAAGACCTGTCAGTCTCAAGCCTGGGCACAACAGATCCCTTCTTACAGAATTCACCTGTGCAGAGTGAGCGTCCCGATCTGATTGTTTTATACTCATAGTGCATGCATGTAAATATTTTATTTAGCAGTGCAATGCAGAGTAAGTAGGCCCATTGCCTTTAAACCATTCTCAGCCTCTGTCAGTTAAGAAGTGGATATTATTAACCTCGCTTTTGTCAGATGTACACATTTCCACCTGGAAAAGATGATTATATGCTCCCTTTTCTTGTAATATCCAAGCACCCTGTGATTGTTTGATACAATTCAATTCATGTACAAAAATTGTCTTATGATGCAAGGTGGCAATAATATCCCATTTTATAGATCATGTTATACACATACTGATTTGTAGGAAAGACCTGAGCTCCTACTGCCATGCTAGAAGAAAGATACTGCTCCAAGAGTCTCTGAGGTATTTGCAGTGAAGGCCTCCACAAGAAGCAAACTGGACTTGATCATTTCTCCAGAAGTTGATGTGTACTGCTTGCAAACCAGGTGGGTAAATATTATTTAATAGAATTTGGAAGCAGGGCAATAACGTTATGTGACAGAAATTCCATACAATCAATAATCCAGGCAGCTACCTGATTCTGCACAGGTGTTATAGACAGACTTTCAGTAAGCATGAGCTCTTGGGAAGACTGGCTGTTACAATTCAGATTACATACATATATACACACATATATAGATGTGTGTATATATATAATTGTTGTCATTCAGTTGCCGCACAGAACATTTAAAAGGGAACATCCTCTCAAGTAGTTCTGACTCTCACTCATCTCTTTTTATGGAAACAAAGAGATTTGTTAATTGCACTGGAATTGAAATAAATAACAAAAAGTCCATGATATTTTCATTGTCACTTTTTTTTCATGTAGGAATCTAGAGGGATCGATTTATTTCAGTTTTATTATACATGTAAAGAAGCCTATTTGGCTGCTGCTTTAATATATATTTCCAAGCCTTAAGACTCCACAAAAAAATAAAATGCAAAAAAGCCACCCCCAAAAAAACAAACAAAAAAAACTGGCAATGCGTTAAACAAGAGCACAGCAAATACTTCACTTGAATCACAGACACCAATTTTTATTCTAACCTTCCACTCAGCCACCAGCTTGTTAGCAAAGTAAGATCCTAAATACAGATAATGGACTCCAATCACAAGGTCTGACTTAGAGAAAAGCCATACTCTGTTTTCAGAAAGCGGCTTTAAATAACAAAATGATCAGTTATTAGAGAAACAGACACTGTATGGTCAAAGACACCCAAACTTTCAGCTGCTTCTGCAGCTCTGGACCCATTTCCACATCAGCGAGGAAATGGCCTGTCACCACCATGGAGTCAGTCCCCAGCTCACTATTTCCCTGTTCCTGATGTGCTCCCATGGATGCTTCCCCCTCTGTGCATTTAAACAAACAGCGGATGGAGTGTGACAGCTACAAAGCACTTGCAGCACGCTGTGTCACCTTCAGCTCGCTCGCCTGGACGACAGCTAGAAAAGCACGGAGCATTCACACAGCATTCAAAGGATGGGTGGAGGAAGCACGGGGAGACTATGTGACGAGTCCTGTACAAGAGTTAAGCACCATTGCTACTCTGCAGCACCCAGGTTAATTAATGTAACTGCCTGCATTAACTAACTCTACTCCACATTTTCAGCACCAAACATTGATTTTCTAGTATTCTTTGTCTCCATTTTAGACTACAAGGTCCCAAATGTAATCGCCCAAAACTGTCACGTGAGAGGTACTGCTGGGGTACTGGGATAGATATGCTTGTTGGTAAGAAAGAACAAGGGCAATACACAAGTCAAACTTTAAAAATAGATTAAAAAAAAAAACAAACCAAAGAAAGAGATTAACAAGCCAAAGCGGTCCTGCTGATATCTCAAATCCAACAAGCTGCATTAGAAACCAAACTTCAGGTTGTCACTCTTAAAAAACAAACTAAACACCTCCTGAGCATACTTTGCTAGGACCCACCAGTCTTGCCTGCGTATTGTACTGGGGTGGAATAGGCAAGTGCCTCAAAAGTACATGAACAGCAGAAACCAGAAATGTTACTTCTTTTTTAACAATAGGTCTTTGCAACTGGGACCACTTTTTTTTTTTTTTTTTTAATTCCCAAGCCATAGGTTGTTTCCTTTAGTTAGCAGCCACAAGAACAGTTAAAAAAAGAAAAAACAAAATTTCATTACTAACATAGCATCAGTATTTCAAGATGCTTTATTACCAATAAAATACTTTCCCCCTTTTAGTTTGGTTTTCAGTGTAACCACATGCAGATTCTCACATGAAAAAACACAGCTTGAAACATTTGTCAGTACCAACACTGCTCAGGTGCTACCTTTGAAAACTTATTAGGAACATAAGGTAAATAAGCTAGCATAATCTTTCCATAATTCAATGTTCACAGAAGCTAAAAAATGCAAAATGAAAAAGAGATGGTATATGCAATCAAGTTGTTAACTGAGCATTTGACTACGTGCAGGATGAAAGCACAAGCACAATTTCTTGTTTCTTTGTTTGAAACCCCTATATTCTTCTAGGGGAGAAAGAGCTGAAGAAAATAATAGTTCTAACTTTACAGGCATGCAATTCATTTGTTGCACATTGCTTTTGCCCCATTTCTGTGTAATTGTGCTTGCACAAAAATATTTGGTAACATTATGTGAATAATCTTTCTACATATGCTGCTGGCACTCCTTGCATAGTTTCTCTTGTAAAAGTTCTCTTTTTCAGCAAAAGTTCAGTCTCTGGAAAGACAGAATTTCTGCTCTCTCAAGCAGCCACACTGAAGCCACCTTTTGAACTCTTGGCAGGAGGACAGTCTAATTATCAGTTTTTTATTTGAGCCGTGCAAACAGGTCTGGTGCAAGTCAATGTCCGTCAACAAGTAAGACTTGCTATTAAAAATCTCACAGCATGTGAAAGATAGTGAGAAATTTCTGAGTGCGCAGCCCACATGCCGTAAAGCTTTGAGCTTAGTCCTTTGCATCTGCACTTCAGGTGCCCTAACTGAAAGCAGAAAATAATGATTACTATTGCCAATTACTCGGCAACATCGCAGCAGTGCTCCAAGGCTTGCCCAATGTTTGCTCAGTGTTTCTGCCTGTGCATATATGGTATTCATCAGTGTCACAGGGATCCTTTGAATACGTAGATGGCTACGAGGGCATTGTATTTCTGTTGCTTTCAGTGATACTCTTCAGCATTACATACAGAAAATTTTCCTTCTTGAATACATCTTTTTGTTTTAAGCCCAGGAAAATTATGAGAAGTTCTGAATCTAACGTGAAGGAATTTCATAAGGGTTGGGATCTTATTCCAACCGGGAAGCTGGGCCCACACAGGAGCTCACCATACACCTGCCCATCCACCTTTTACAAAGCTAAAGAGCAGCATTTTCAAATTACAGCACTTGGCTTAGAACATTTTACTAAAAATGCAAACCCCAAACATTTTCTGGTCGCTACTGAAAACTCACAGGTGCAAAAGTGTGGGGATTAGTGGCCCTTACTATTATTTACCTCTAGTTATCTTGTAGCTCACAAATCCTGTCGCGGGTTTCATTGGACAAGCCTCTGTGCTAGGGCAGTAAAACAGGTAGCAGTTTGGATGTGCACTTGTCCTTCGAGCATCAAAAATCATCAAATTACATTTCTTGTCTCCTGCAAAACATGATATATACATATTTCAGCAATAAGAACTTTTATACCATCTTGATAATAAGCTCTGATCTGTTAAATTAGTTTTTCCTCATGTGAGTAAGAGGAAAAGTACGAACATACAACATTCCTACAGGAAAAACAACCCAGTACTGCAAAAGAATGGCCCAGGGCCAATATACGAAAGGTCACACCTTCCTCTTCCTGAACAAATGAACTTGGGGAAATAATGAGTCTAATCCCTCATCCTCCCCTCACCCATACCACACCAGCACCACTTTATATAATAATTTCTCGCTTACAAATCCTGATAAATCTGAAAACCTCCTTGATACACTCATGGGGAAGGAAATTATTTACACACTTTTCCCATCACATCCCAGGAATCTCTTGGCTTGTTGCCGCTTGGGAGGTTACTTTTACCACTGTCATTTCTACTCACTGCTGTACCTCCTACTGCTCCAAGAGCTTGATGCAAACCAGCCATCTCAGAGAAGAGCAAGCACTCTACTTTTTGGCTAAAACTAAACATAGGGCAAAATGTCTGTTACTTTGTAGTGCATCTACTAAATACAGCTTACGCCTCTTAAAGTTTGTGGGTCTGAGAGTTTTTATAATTTAAAATTACCACTGTTCCTGTACTGCAACTATTTTCCTGAACACCCAGGGGTCTTGCATTAAAATCGCACATCACACCTAGCAAAACAGGAGAGCAGCCGCAAGCTGCCACTCGTCGCAGGATAGGATGAAAGGATAAATTAACGTTTCCCTGCTGAACAAAGAGAATACCCTTGTCCCAGACAACTTCAGAAGTGATTTCCCAAGTGTCCGTAGGCAGTCGCAGACAAGACCGAAGAGGAGCCGGTTACCTGATAGCTTTTCCCCCGAGCAGCAAGCGCCAACACAAGCTTCTGGGGTCGGGGCGTACACTGGCTCTGCGCCCCTGACGCCTTTGGGCAGAGATAAGTTTATATCGATGATGGTATCTTCCACTCTCTCCGCGGAGCAGTCTCGGCTCAGGGATGGCCTGGGCACCACGCAGGTGATCACCAGCAAGCAAACCTGCCACCGGCTGCCAGCGGGAGGCATGCTGCCCCGGCTGGGGTCCTGGCGGGGCTGGGATGGCGCCGGCCTCGGGGCGCCCCTTACCGCGGACGTACCGGAGCCTCCCTCGGTCGGCAACCGGATTTCGCGGCGAGCTTGCCGAAGCGCTGGTAGCCGCCGCCGAGATGCCTCCTCTGTTCCCGGGGCGGGGACGCGTTTCTGGGACCACTTTCGGGACGACCACTCCCTGCCTCCCCCCCGCCTCCACGACCGGGCTGTGCTCCGCTACGGCGGCCAAGGGCAGGAAGGCAACGGCGGGGAACGGCGGGCGCCCCGGTCCGCCGGCACCTCCGGGAGGTGGGGCCGGGGGAGGCGGGCCCGGGCCGCCCTCCCTCTCGCTTGCCCGCCCTCCCTCCGGCCTGCCCGGCGGAGCCGCGGTGATGGCCCCGCTCCTCCAGCCGCTCGCTGGCCCCAAGGGCTCGTCCCGAGCGTTCAGGCGCAGAGGAGTCACCACCCGGTGAAACTCTTCGGGTCAAGGCGGTGGTGGTCAGGCTGCTGTGGTTTGACCTGCCCTGTCTCTCCTCCGACTGAGATACGCTTTTGGAGGCTGTGATGAAAGCGATTAATAGGCATACCCTGGTCTAAAATGGACATGTGCATCTTCTGATGTCTGCGTAAGCGTCTCTCTGCCACCTGAGTCACCCTGTTCAAATCGCAGCAAAGCACAGGGTGTTTGCGGAATGGGAGTTGTACAGACAAGCCTGTCTGCTGGGAGCACGGGCTGGTGGCTTAGCCTCAACGGCCTTAGTGCAAATGCTTGCTTAAGTAATGTTTTTCCTTGGAAATTTTTCATTTCCTCTTTATAACTTTTTTTTCCTTCTTATTTTTGGGGCAGTGTTTAGGAGTAACAGCGGCCCAGAGAGTAAGGAGTTGCAAGGAATAAAAAGACTGTGAGATATATTCCTTCTTTTTCAGGTTTCTCACCCTTAGAGAGAAGGATGAGAATACTGTGAGTATTTAGAATAATACAGTTGTCTGTAAATAAAAGACATTTTCTTTTCAGGGGTGGTCCATTACCTGAAACGCTACCGAAGGGCAGGTTATTTTTCACATTGTAATGGTTAGGGTAGAATAATGAAAATGGGGCATCTGGTCGTGTCTCTGGCAGACATCTGCTGTCTACTTTAAAGAAACTTAAACCGAGGTGAGATTTCTTGCTTCTCTGAGATCCTTCCCCGGCAGGAATGCTTTCCTGCTGCCTGCCCTGCTGCCTGCCCTGTGCTGTGCCTAACACGGTGGACACACGCCAAGGGAAGGACGGCTGACTTGTTGTTCTTCACGCCAAATCAGTCCCCGTCTCCTTTGTTAATACAGCTGGGTGTTGGCTTTTATTTGGATGTAAGTGTGGGAAGAGACTGAGCCTATCATCTCATTTCACATCAAATGGCCAATTTGGGCCAATTCCTTATGTTACATTGTGATTCTTGTATTCTTGGTACTTTTTTTTTCTGAAATTTTCAGCTGCATTTGTTTTAGAAAATGTTTATTTCTAGTTTTTTGAAATGCAGAGGAATGCTTTGGTAGCAAGGTTTCCCTCTTTTGGTAAACTGGTAAAATTATTTTCACTGTTAAAAGAAAAAGCTGTAAGAGAATGTGAACATTTAATGTGTCATCTATTAACTGTATCACACAGTGAATAAACTATGGGACTGAATACTAAAAGCAAGCACAAATATTACCTGTGGTATGCATTAGGCAGAGTCCCAGCTGCCACCTGCCTTTGCTTATATAGTAGTGGTGGAAGAAGCCAAGCTAAAGAAGCTCAAAAAAAAAAGGCTACAGGTCTGGCTGGGATGGTTGTAACTGGAGGGTAAGGAAAATGGTTCTTCACTGGGGCTGTTGGGATAATGTTAAGGGTGTTGGGATACTGGAAGGATAGTGAATATGGAGATCTGCGCAGAGACTACTGTGGTGAGAGGGCTGATGCGATATATAAAATAAGCAGGGCAGAAGAGATGCTGTGGGATGATACAATTGTCCTGGTCCAGACACCATTGCATCTTCCCCCCCCTTCCTACCTCTTCTTTTTAGGGTGGGCACCCAACCTCCCTGGAGAGAGCAGAGGCAACTCGGTCAGGTTGCTGAGATACAGGGAAGCTGAGGTCCATCAAAAGCCATGTAGAAACCACTGCTGCTGGCTAGGAGAGAGACAGCCTTGCCCAGTGGCTGCTGTGCTTCCCTCCCCACCGAGATGGGAAGGAAGGGAGGCCAAGGGAGGGGAAGATGGCTGGACCACATCAGCCCTGTGTCACAGTGCTAAGTCACTAAAGGTGTTTATCTACCTCTGTAGAGCACCTCTCTGCTTGGGAGCTGGTGCCCTAGAGGGTGAAACAACCAGGCGCAGATAAGAGGAACTTCAAATATGTATCTCTATATATGTGTGTGTGTGCGTATATGTACGTTATATATAGTGTATATATATAGTTATATATATAGTTAACCCCTTTGCCTCCAAACTAGTCATCGTGAGCCAGTCTCAGAAAGTCCAAGAGTGTGGCAGTCACATTTTGTAATGCTCAGTAGCAGCAATGAGGCAAATGGGACTGTGCCCATCTAATCCGAACTGCACACCAACGTGTCACGATGCAGAGACAGGTAAATCAGGGCTATTCCTGTGCCGTGTTACCTTCAGGCACAGATTCTGCCTTAAGCCCTAGCCAGGCCCTTCTGAGGAACCTGCAGCTACATATTTAATATACCATTTGGACAGTTTCAATCAACTTATGTCAAACACTGAATGTACAAAGCACGCCATAAAGGAAAAGCAAAATTGATGAGAAACTATATAAAATATTTGCCAAGACTCTTAAGTTGCTTGGGTCATGGTAATACAGATATCAGATTTATATATTCTAATGTAGATATGTACAACCATACACAGTTTCAGGTACATTAATTTAGTTACCAGCTGCAGGACACTACAGAGGACTTGTGTTATATCCACATTACAGGCAAAATAAAGAATACACAACTAACACATTGAAACAGACCTTTATTTTAATAATGATCTTAGTGATAAAATTTTATGTGCTAGACACAGATGTTGGTTGACAGGTAAATTAAAACTCTTCTGGGGTGGTGATATACCACAAATTCACACTTTCACAATAAGAAATGAAAACACCTCAGAGATGAGCGAGAAGTCCATTACACAGAAGTGGAAAGGATGCAAATTGAAGTTAAATGTGCTGATCCAATGGAGCAAATTTAAAAATTTTTCCTAGAAGCTGTATTTCAGTGCTAGCTCAGAAATACAGAGGTCACTTGAGTGTCCAGGCAGGTGAAAAATACCGTCTAAAAAGTCAACAGATTATTGATTGTGTTAGCATTAGCCGTGGTGGTGTAGTCAGCAATAAGAGTCTACATTGGACTGCTCTGTGCTGCTTTAGAGAGGTAAACACCGAGGGCCCCCAAGTTCAGCTACTATCCATCTTACAGTGAGCTGTTTGGCAGCTAACAGAGGCGTAACTTCCTTTAAATCCAGTTCCAACCTCTTTTTTTGCCTCGTGCTCACCAATTTGGTGACATTCGCCACCTGGCCTCAGAGCCGTGAAGGCTGTGTGTTATCAGTGCCCAGGCAAGGCAATGTCTGTAACACGGGATGGAAAGAAGGAGGAAGGACTACAAGGGTTTGGCAAACAAAGAAGGGGACCTACTTGAAAGGAAAGGGAGAAAGGGGGGACTGTAAGCTGAGACATTCAAATTTAAAAAGAACAGGGGTTGGACTCATCTGGCAACCCCCGCACCCCTGCAAACCCACAGGTCATGTCAACAGAGGACTCCTGAGCTTAGAAATTTGGCACATCCCAAGGCCAAGACAAGGTGACTGGGTCCCTTCGCAGAGCTAGGCAAGGGCTCCCCCATGACACAGCTGTGGGCAGAGGTTCCGTGTTGTGTGTTGGTGTCAGTTGCCCATGGCAACCCTTCAGTTGCTTCTCGGGTCACCCACAGACCTGCAGGTCGGTGGAGGACGGGCTCTGCTCAACCGCCGTGATCGACAGGGGGAGCTGTGAACAGTCAGACTTGCTGCTTGGGAGGTCCCCGACCAAGGTAAGGACATTGACGCTCTCTCCAGGTTTTCTCCGGAGCATAGAGATCCTCAACAGCTGACTGCAGTCATGTCTAGTGACAGTTCAACCAACACAACCCGAAGCTCCACTGCTGGAAATCAAAAGGCTCCCCTGACATCTCAGCTGCATAAGGACATTTACCTCCTCCCCTGGAGTTTTCCTCCTGAATCAAAACTCTGTTGCTGATAAAAAAAGTCTTCTGCAGGTTTTGGGGAAAGGTTGTTGTGCCACCTTGCTCTCAGGGTGACAGAGGGAAATGCTGCCCTTGATGGGACAGGTAACTAATGAGGCAAGGACATGCAGGAATAGCGTTGATGTTCAGGAGAGACTCTTTAAGGTCTACAGTGTCCCGCTCTTGATGAAAATTCCCTCACTGTGGAAGGGCTGAGGAGGATTCACGGTGAGGAGTGCCCACCCAGCTTGGTGCCAGTCCTCCCACTGTGCTGATCTTTCCTTTGCCTTCAAACTCAGACCTTGCTTACCTTCCAAAATTATATCCAGAAACAAAAAGATTCAGGGATATTAACAGCAATGTTACCAATGGTTGGATGGGAGCAGGGTTTGGCTGCTAGCATCTTTATCAACTAAGCTCGTGGAAGATATTACTTCCCATTCCACCTCTCAGTGTAAGAGACACTTTCTTTGTCTATCTGTTTGATGGATTTATGTCAAGTCAAGGCAGCAGGGACACTGCTGGTCTGGGTGCTTGCAACTTCCACACACACCAGGAAGTACAGGTCATTGCTGGGATCAGTGGGGCATATTCCACTCGCTCTGTTTGCAGGTCACCAGCATTGGTGAAACCGCACCTCAATCTCTAACTGTGAAAGGGACATTTATCTTTCAGAGGACAGAAGTGTCTGTCCTAAAATAGTCAGGCCATTCCTAAAAAAGTGCAGGAAACTTGATGGCCTCTGCTGTACCAGATAGTCTCACCGTAGATTTCTGACTGTTTCTCTGAAATCTACTACCTTACTTATGGTACCTACTACCATATACAGTATGTATACTACTTAAAGTTACCTTTCCCTGGTTAAGGTAGGTTTTTCACACATACTTGTTCAATATAACCTTTTCTCTTCTCTCTGTATGCAGCCTGAGCAAAAGAGGTGGCCATGTTTGCCCACAGCATGGATAACAGCAGCGGTCCTTTTATTCTTCCTACCTTATTGCTCCTGCTGCAGAACAAGAGTTACCCCAAAACCGCCATCCCTCCTGCTGGCTACGAGATGACGGAGTCGCCCATAGGTCCCAGCTCAAGCAGGAACCACACTGTCTTGCAGTATGAACTGAGGCCGGGGGAAATTGCAGCAGCCAGCATGGTTTTGGGAGTGTTGTGGCTGGTTTCCGTTTTTGGAAACTCCCTTGTTTGCTTAGTGATCCACAGGAGCAGGAGAACACAATCCACCACCAACTATTTTGTTGTCTCCATGGCTTGTGCAGACCTTCTCATCAGTGTCGCAAGTGTGCCCTTCGTGCTGCTCCAGTTTACCTGGGGCAGGTGGATGCTGGGGAATGTGATGTGCAAGCTGGTAAGGTACGTACAGTACCTCACTCCTGGAGTCCAGATATACGTGCTCCTCTCGATATGCGTGGATCGATTCTACACTATTGTCTACCCCCTGAGCTTCAAAGTGTCCAGGGAGAAAGCCAAGAAAATGATTCTGGCCTCTTGGCTTTTTGATGCTGTCCTTGCATCGCCAGCTTTTTTTTTCTATGGCTCCAACAGTGATGACCACTGCAACTTTTTTCTCCCTTATTCTTGGGAAGGAGCCGTCTACAGTATCATCCACCTCTTGGTGGTGTTTTTGATCCCATCCATCTTCATTATCCTCTTCTACCAGAAAGTTGTCGAGTACATTTGGAGAATAGGCACCGATGGCATGACTGTCAGAAGGACAATGAATATCGTCCCAAGAACAAAGGTGAAAACCATCAAGATGTTCTTAATGTTAAACTCAGTGTTTCTCCTGTCCTGGCTACCTTTTTATGTGGTACAGCTGTGGCACCCGCAGGAAACAGACTACAGAAAGAGCTCCTTGGTTTTCCTGGCCATCACTTGCATCTCTTTCAGTTCTTCAGCCTCTAAGCCAACCCTCTACTCCGTGTACAATGCAAACTTCAGAAGAGGGATGAAAGAAACTTGTTGCATGTCCGCCATGAAATGCTACAGAAGCAACGCATACACCATCACCACCAGTTCCTGGATAGCCAAAAAAAATCATGTTGGGATCGCAGAAATCCCAGCTCCGGCCAAAACTGTCACCAAAGACTCCATCTATGATGCTTTTAACAGAGAAGCAAAGGAAAAAAAGCTTGCCTGGCCTATTCAGTCTAATCCCCCAAATACGTTTGTCTAGTTGGCTTCATTGCTTTGAAAAATTGCAATGTACCCCCAGAACAAAGAGCTTTCTCTTGGTTTTGAACCAATGTATATTTACACCTTTTTAACACAACTTTTAGGGAAAAATTAGATGTTTTGTTTTATTAAATGTGTTGATTTTGATGTGTACAGCCTATTTCATTTCAGTTACCTTCTGCTTTGTAGAACTACTCTCCCTGAATCACCAGCATAACATTTTTACAAAATGGAAAAGCTCTTACACTATCACATGTTCGTAGGGAAAAAGGGAAAGGAAAACCACTGCTGTTTATAACCCTTGTACATTGGCCACCATGTATAAATGCATAAATCCACCCAAAGCCATCTATACTTCCTTTCATTATGTCACTGTGAATACTGTTGCACTGGGGTTTTCCTTCTTGTTCTGCCCCCATGGGTAAGATGTCCATACGTGGGCAATGCTGCCATAACTCAGAGCCCACTGACATCAGTGTTAAAATTCCCACTGCCCCGGTAGGGCCAGCATCAGGCCAGCGCTGAATGCTTTTGCATCTTTGGTGTTGCACCTCTCCAGAGCTCTCATGGTCCAAACCACCTGAGAAAAGTCCTCCCCTTGGTCTTTCCCTCCCCACCTCCTCTTGAGCTGCTTCTACACCCAGCCTGGTGCACCCACCCAGAAGCCAGGAGTGCGCACAGCCTGGGAGAAGACCTGCTGATCAAAAGGGGTCACAGCTGTACCAGGCACTCCTCACCTGCTAAATTCAGTGTGTCTCCTGGCCTGAGTCCCTTTTTCTGAGGTATGACTGTGGCACCTGCAGCAAATAGTGATTTTTTCCAAACAGGAGCAGGAAAACGAGCTCTGTAGTCACACGCTCGCCTGAGAACATCCTCCATGGGGGCATGTTTGAATAGGTCCCTATTGTGGTTTAACCCCAGCCAGCAACTAGGACCACACAGCTGCTCACTCACTCCCCTGTCCCAGTGGGATGGGGGAAAGAATTGGAAGAGAAAAAGTGAGAAAAAACTCGTGGGTTGAGATAAAGACAGTTTAATAGGTAAGGCAAGAGCCATGCAAGCAAACAAAGCAAACCAAGGAATTAATTCACTGCTTCCCATGGGCAGGCAGGTGTTCAGCCATCTCCAGGAAAGCAGGGCTCCATCACATGTAACAGTTACTTGGGAAGAAAAACACCACCACTCCAAATATTTCCCCCTTCCTTCTTCTTCCCCCAGCTTTATATACTGACCATGATGTTATATGGTATGGAATATCCCCTTGGTCAGTTGGGTCAGCTGTCCTAGCTGTGACTTCTCCCAACTTTTTGTGCACCCCCAGCCTACTCACTGGTGGGGCAGTGTGAGGAGCAAAACAGGCCTTTAGAGCTTAGCAACAACCAAAACCACCAGTGTGCTACCAACACTATTCTCATCCCAAATCCAAAACATAGCCCCACACCAGCTGCTAACAAGAAAGTCAACTCCATCCCAGCTGAAACTAGGACATTCTCCACCCCTTATTCCATACCATTTATGTCATGCTCAGGTCCCACACTATCCAATACATCCCTCATTAATCACCACCCCCCCTTCCCATCCTTTGACAGACATCATTCCCTTAGTCCATGGACCATCCCTGTGAAATGTCTGCAAAATGTCCATAAATGTCTACAAAATGTCCATTGACTTCACTTAGTCCATGACTTTGGGCTCCATCTGTCATAGCAGTCTTTCAGGGCAGGAGAGGTGGTGTGTGGTGCTAGATGGAGTTACTGGGCACCAAAGCCAGGTCAGGTCACTGCTGCACTCAAACTGCTTCTTGTAAGGGTTGTCCTCCATTAGCTCAGGTGGTCCCCCTGCTATAGCAATTCCTATAACATGCAACTCAAACCCTGGATTACAACAATTTAAAGGCATATCCATTACAATCTCCACCCCTGGTCCCTTTGGGCCAGGTTATAGGGTTTAACATTGCATGAACTCCTCCCCTTGCTCTCACACCAGCTGCTAGCAAGAAAGTTAACTCCATCCCAGCTGAAACCATGACAGCCCCTAATAGGCATCCCAGAGGAGACAAGCTGGCTGTGTGGCTACAGGTGGACCTGGCTTCTGCTGCTATTTCTCTGCCAGTGCAGTGAGAAAACAACCCAATGGGACCAGCTGGGACTTCGCTCCTGGTGGGAAGGGGAATGGCACTAGACTGACAGACATCAAGTGACATTATGGCAAGTACCGCTTAGGCTGTAGTCATTTGACATTATGTGACTTTAACCATGTGTGTGCATATTGCAGATTAGGAACTCAAGTCTGTAAACTGAATTGTGCCAAGAATAGTTTGTTCTTCCCCCCAAATAATTATATTTATTTCATAATATTGACTTTTTATTTTGGCAGGAACCAAGCAGTTATTCAGGTAGTTGAAAGAAAGGTCTATTATTATTATTAGGTTGCAAAAGCACACGGTACAGCCTACAGCCGGCAAGAGGTGGTGGTGTATTGGGATTGCCTTCCCATAGCCTTGGTCTTAGTAACAGCTGTGAGGTGCAGTTCTCATGAGATAGGAGCATTATTTTTGTGTTAAATTAAATCTTGGTGGCAATTAGCAAAGGCAGCCAAGAGAAATGGTGCTGAGTTCCGTGCAGAGTTTTCCATGACGCTGGGCATCAGGCATGGGCGGAGAACAGGCTTGTTCAGAAGCTAGCACCCACCAGCACCGTTCCATATTTATAGACAATTCTTCTCTTGTAGACAACTGCGTGGCTTCTTTGCTGATTTGACTGTCAAATATGAAAATAAGAAGTACGAAATCTCAAAGTATGTTTCCTTTTCGCTTGATCTTTTTGCTTAACCCGAGACGCCTGTCAACTTTCAGCCCAGGCTGCTTTTACCCAGCTCCCGGCACACGGATAAGGGCAGCCGGCGATGGCCGGTCCCCGCATGTCACTCGCTGCTCGGTGCCCTGCCGCGGACAGGGGGCTGCAGGGTTTTTTTTTGGGGGGGGGGCGATGTCTGCAAGCCCACCGAGGAAGCCACGGGACAGCAGGATGGCCCTGCCCGACGGTGGCTTTATCGGGCAGTCTGGGACGCAGACCCAGCACTTTGGGGGCTGGCGGGGTTGCCATAGGGCAGAAAAATTAATATCCATAATTAATAAAATCGATTAGCGCTGTTTTGCCCCCCGCCTCGCAGTCCCCCCGTGTGCTCTCGCCGCTGCGGGCCCCCCCGCGGGCCCAGGCGGCTGCGGGCCGGGGGCGGACGGGAGAGGCCTTCGGCCTCACAGCCGCCATCCCCNGGTGGCGGCCGCGGGAGCGCCGCTGCCCCCCGGGGGGCAGGAGGCGGGGGAGGAGGAGGCCGGTGGCGCCGGCGCCGCCATGGGAGCGGAGCAGAGCGCGGAGGCCGGGAGCCGCCCGGGCGAGCCCAGCGCCTCAGGTCGGTGCCCGCCGCGTTCCCGGGGCGGGAAGGGGAGGAGAACGCCCGTTGGCGGGCGGGCGGCGGCCGGCTGGGCGAGGGACCCGGGAAGCGGGTTCCCCGTCCGTCTGGCCAGGCGGGGGGTGCTTGCGGGAAGGGGGGGATGTGGTTCTGTGGCGGCGCAGCGCCCCGCTGCAGGGGCCTGGCGCGGCGGTAGCGGAGGAGGCGAGGGCCGGAGGCGGTTGCTGTGGAGAAAGGGAACGGTTTTTCTTTGCGAGGCGGCGGCCGGCCCTTGCTGGGGGGAGGGCGAGGGGGGACACCAGCCGGGTGCGGGGAGGCAGAGCCGGCGAGGTGGGTGCACCCCAGAGCCCGAGCGAGGGCCCATCTGCTGCCGGCAGGGTGCGGGAGGGAGGGAGGGCGCAGGGCTCGGGGGAGAGCAAGGAGGGAGGGTGTCAGTGGTGCAGGTGTTTCAGAATCAGCTGCTACCTCATCTTGAAACAGCTTTGCTGAACGTAATGCATCCTCAGAGAGAGGGCGAGGAGGGAGTGTTACAGTCCTTCAGTGATGCCGGCAATGTGTGTATACTACAGAAAATGTACCTGTGCTATGTTAAACACAGTGACGATGGCTTAGGGTTGAGTTCTGGTGGAGTCTGCTTATTAATTTGATCATTTCCTTTCCCCCTGTATCCTTCCAGCATCTCCGTCGCCAGCCAAGCAACGAGCAAAAATGGATGACATTGTGGTGGTAGCCCCAGGAACACAATCCTCCCGGAATGTCAGCAATGATCCAGATGTCATAAAACTGCAGGAAATTCCGACTTTCCAGCCCCTTTTGAAAGGTAGTGATTGTTCTTCCTCTGTTTTTAAAGGCTTTTTTTTTTTGTACCTAATGAGTGTGTGCTTTGTATATCCTGAGGTTTCTAATGAAGTTCATATTTCTGTCCATAGTTTTCACTACCCCTCTTGTTTTAAACCTTACTTTCTTTTGTTCTGTCTAATTATTCCCAGCCTTCTAAACAGTGGGTGAACTGGTTTAGAGGTGTGCTAGTGATGTTCTCTGCAGTGGAACCACCTACTGTGGAGGCAGTCCAGTTCCAAGCATGCCAGCTTGTCCTGTACCACTGGTTGATGAGAGATGCCGTGTTACATTCTAATATATAATGGACCACAGTCTCTGGTTTTGCTGTAGGCTCTTAAAAACATCTGTGCGTTACTCGGTGTCATAGCTAGCTATGTATGGATTCAGTTGCTTGAGATCAAGATTTCTTGTTGCGGTTTCCAACCTAGAGGAGATTTTGTTCTTGGTTTTGGGGGTGGACTGAGGCTTGCATGGGTCCTTAAGCGCTGTGTTGACAACATCCCTTTATAGCAATGGACCTCTTAAATTTCCACTGTGTCTCTCTGCCTTTCTTTCTTTGTTTCTTTTCTTCCTATTTTTCTTCTTTCTTCCCCTGCACCCATTCTTTGTTCCTCCTATTCTGTTCAAAGGGAAGTGAAGACTTAAATCAGAGTTGTCAAGCCTACAGTTTACCAAAAACTACGCATTTTGTGGCCTGGCTTCTAGCTACCTCTTTTTCTGGAAACTGTGCAGCGTCCTTAGTATCTGAAAGTCTCTTAGGAAGGAAGTTGTCTGGAGCAGCCTGCATGAATTGATTTGGTAAAAGCAGCCTGCTCCTGGGCTCCTCTCCCTGGAATGGTGTGGGTCAGCAAACTTGTGTGAATGTGCTGTGTAGTGGACACTGAGTAAGCCAATGTGTTGTTTGTTTTTTTTTTAAATTCAAGGCCTACTGTGCATACATACATTGACAGCAGAACTTGCTGATGCCTTGTAGGCTTGCTGTGAGAGAGAGAAAGGAGCTGGGATGTTTAGCTCTCCCTGCTACTGGAAGAAATTATGTGGCCTTATACAGCTGAAGGCACTACTGGTCTGAGTGTCACTGATTCATGCATGGCTGCTGGAAAGATATAGTAGGCACTTTGCCCTGCAGGTATCACTAGAGGCCACGTAACATCATAATGTCACTCTCCTTTTTTAGTGTGTGTGTGTGTGTCTACTGCATGAGGACCTTGGAATATGACTAGTAATTGTGGACACTATGATAGCCCAATGGGCCAAATATTTGGCATTTTATTGGGTGCTGCTGGATAGGGGTCTAGATGTGCACAGCACTGACTACTGTTTCCAGCAGAAGGGACAGAAAGATGGGGAGGCCTCTAAGTAGGAGGAAAGCAAACATGAGTATTTTTGGGGCTGGTACTGCTGTCCCTCTTGACCAAGAAGAGAGAGTGTGTGTGTTAGTTATACCTTTTTTTTTTTTCCTGAACTTTGCAGAGGGTGATGTAGAAATCTGTATTTGATTTATTCCTGACACTGTCACTACCATTTTCGAATGGACTGTAAGATTGCTGATGTTGGCAGAGTGTTTATGTCAGCAGCAGGTTGGGTTATTACCTGTAGGCAGAACATGCTTTGCTTGAGTCCTGCCTTGTACAAAAGGCAGAACCAGGATCTCACCAGTGACAGTTCGGAATAATGCTGGGACCCAAATCCACAAAAGAAATAAGGAACGTTTAATCTGAGAGACCAAACTTACAAGATGCATTCACATCTGGCACCGAGGTTGTGGTGTATGTATAAGAGCACGATGACAAAGAGTTTCAGTTCCACCCAGCCTCAAACTGTGGTGAGCAAACCTGGGTTGCATAAGAGCTATGGAAGTCCTGGGAAGCGGGACTGGTGATTGCTTCCAGAGGTGGTGTTCCTGTATGGGTGGTTGAGGAGCAAGGATACAGAGCTTGAGGTAGGAAATGAGAAATAAGAGAGAGCAGGAGCCATGAGATAGAAAAGTTAGAAGGCACTGCCTTAGATAGCCAGTCCAGGTCCTTTAACTGCTAAACATGCATGCGTTAAGTTGTTTGATGGGAAGTTGTCTTGGTCACTAATTGCTTATGCTGGTCTTACTTCTGACCTGCAGCTGTGTATGTATGATGGAAACCTTCTTTTCTATTTCTATCACTTGGCCTATGAAGAGTTTCCCTCCGAGTCTCTTGAGATGTGGTGACATCTGGTGACTGCTCAAGAGTATTGCATTCTTAATCGTGTTTAATTTTGTGAACAGCTTTTTCAGCCTCAAATACTTATTACTTGAACAACAGGACTGTGATACTTGTGTTCACTACAGAAAGCAGTGTGGTCTGTTGAGTGAGTCGAGTCTTGAGAGATTCCAGATCTGCAACAGGCTGGCTTGAGCAGCTGTTCTGTACTGGACCGGTCTCTTCTCTGTATTCTTCACATGCAAGATCATGTTCCTGGAAGGGATGAAGAAAGATACTAGAGATCTCTTAGGAGTTAATCCTAAAATCTTGTGTCTTATGATCTACCAGCTTGGAGAGCTGGAGATGTGAGCTCATAGCCCTTGTGACCTTCATTATTCTTTTCAGTTTCTC
>VUYV01000084.1:229545-326157 GCA_008711295.1 Anarhynchus alexandrinus | reverse complement strand
CAAAAATTGCACCTCAGACTTACAGCTATGATTGTGTAGGGTCCTTCTGAGTAGTGTTTGCCGCATTCGAAGTACTGTTCTTGTTACTGAGCATGCATAACAAGCAGTGTTTGAGAAGTTGGTGTTTAAGCATTTGATGATTCCAGTGTTTGAACCTGTTGGACATAGCCATTTGGTGGGGTAGGCGCTACTGTCTTGGAGTGGTTGTGTAACACCTACTATGGTGAGTCAAGAACTGGAATGTCTTTTTTCTTAATGCCAGGGACTATCTTCTCTGGTGCTATATTCAGGTGGACAGAAAGGGGACAGTGTCCCACACGTGGTGGGTTTAGGAAAGCATTCCAGTAGATGCCTGTTGTATTGCTGTTTGTAAATGTCAAATCCCAATCCCACTCAAACTGAGAGGAGGGAAAAACTACTCTTAGGGAGTACATCTGGGAGTGAAGTGCCTGATTATTGTTCTCCAGAAACTGCAATGTATTTGGAGTGTTTACATTTTTTTTTTCCTGAATGCAAACCCCCTTCTATTAGAAATGCTATCCGGGAACTTCACTACTTGATGAAACAAGATTATTTTTTTTTTTTTTTAATTTTTTTTTTGTGGGGAGGACAGTTTATAATCTAGACTCCTGGGAGCAACAGAGGAACTCTCCAATCTTCTCCCTGGTTGCAAGCATCCCCTATAGAGACTTCTTTGTAAGTGATACAGAACAAAATGTGATGTGCTGTTTCTTTCCTTTATGTGGCTTCCTGAGGATATTTGCATGAAAATGAAGCTTCTGTCTGTTCAGTGTCCCTGGTTCTTGCAGTTTGTTCATAGCATGAAGTCATCACCAGCTGTGTATAAAATCAAAGTCATCTTCTCTGAGTAATCCAAAATGGTGATACTTTTGTAGCTTATGAACAAAGCAGCCCATCTTATGAAGGTGTTTGGCAAAAACCTAAAAATGCAATTTTCTGTGTGGTCGTGACTGTGGAAGGTTGATGAGGTACTACAGTGTGGGATATCTCTTAGAAAGGCTCTTACTGGATCTGTAAAGTGTCACCTCTGACCAGGGATTTGGCTTTTATGACCAGGGGATCCTCTTTGAGGATTGAAGACTGCTGTCAAGAGACAGGATCCACTTGACAAAGTGCAGTTAGAGCACCTTTACCAACAGGTAGGCCAACCTGAAAACAAGAGTGT
The DNA here is from genome assembly GCA_008711295.1 of Anarhynchus alexandrinus. Classification (NCBI taxonomy): domain Eukaryota; kingdom Metazoa; phylum Chordata; class Aves; order Charadriiformes; family Charadriidae; genus Anarhynchus; species Anarhynchus alexandrinus. Next base: position 324,971 of record VUYV01000084.1, on the reverse strand, counting down.
TAAATTAGGAATGATTAACGACCACAGTTAAGTGAGGAAGCAGTGGGCAGGGTTGAAGACTTCTGTTCTGTTGGTTTTTTTTCTATGCAGTTTTTCTTAGTAATTAAAGATGGGTGGGGTAAGCAATTAAACATTGTTACAAAGCTTCCCAAAAACTTTTGAAGAGTGTTTAGGTTTTAGGTTTGTTTTGTGAAAACAGAATGCTCAATGCATTCTTCCAGAGGGCATCAGCATCTCTCTCAAGCCTCAAGAAAGGTTGAGGTCTTTCTGTCTTGCAGCAGTAAAGTGTTATGGTAAACAAAAAAGACGGATGCATATAAAGGACCTATTGGTGTATGTTAGTAATATAGGAGAAACTGTTGGAGAACTAGTCATCCAGCTACAAATATAATTCCTATTTTGTGCCAAGGTCAGCAAGACCTAAGGCAAGCAAAATGTTGGGAGCTTGATAGTAGAAACAAAAACTTTGACTGGTGTATCTGTTAATTTAACAACTAAATTAAAATGGGTTGGGACTGACACTGTTACTGTCCTTGACTGATTAATTCTGAGAAAGGGAGCAGGACATGGGTGAGGTTGGAGTGTGTCTGTTGGGGGCTCTGTTTTGGGCAACTGTCTTGTAAGTGGCATGCACTAGATTTTGTAATACCATGTAAATCTTGTGATGGTATCATAGAGAGGACCCTGTGATGTAGGTTGTGAAGGAGCTGCTGCTGGTGAAATGTGATTAAACTGCTCCTGGGATGTGCCTGGGTTGTCTGTCCAAAACAATGGTTCCTGAACACATCTCNGGGATGTGCCTGGGTTGTCTGTCCAAAACATCAGGAACAACATGTGTTCCTGAACACATCTCTTTACTATGAGCCTGCATTTAGCTGGAGACTAGTTCTGCATGTGGCGCCTCCCATCTTTGCTGTGTGCTGCAGTTGTGCTTCATTTCCTCTTGCTTTAATGTTTTGGATTTTTCCAAAGTGACAGACTACTTTCTGCAGCTGCTGATTGTACTGGGACAACATCTTTTTCAAAATTTAGGAAGACAAATTCATGCTCAGATGGAAACTTAGGTGCCTTATGAAATGAAAACTGGAACCAGTTCTGTGTGCTGGGCAGATGCCCTCTGGCTCCTCCTCAGGTTATACCTAATGCCTTTTTGATGCCTTTTTGATGCCTTTGGTTTGAAGGCCTGCACTGTGGTCTGTCAGGGCTGCTCCCCGGGTGGCAGTGCAGGGAGGACTGTGACCTTCCTCTAGGTGGATCTTGTACATTACAGTTAACCTGTTACTAAAACAACACCTGCAGTAATGTGAAACAAACTTTTGGTAACCAGTCCCCTGTAAATACTGGCAATTCTTTTGTGCTGCCATCTTCCTTGTCCTTTACTCCTCATTTGGAGGAATCGGTTGCCAATATGGTGGTAGAATCCCTTGGAACCGTAAGAGGTACTGAGTGTAAGTGGTACATACTTTAAGTTCACTGAATATAGGCTTGTGGTTATTTAGAGATAATTCAGCATCCCCCTCTTGTGTTCTGAGTTATCTATGGAGGAGGCTTGCATTAAGCCACTTGAGGGATCATTTATACCTTTATAACTTTTTTTATGAGGTCACTTTTCAGGGAGGAAAACTACTTGTCTGAAAAATATCTATGTATTTATCTTTCTGGCATAGCACGTAGAGGAAGGATGAATGTTTAGAGTTTATTGCTTTTAAAGCGAAAGATTTTGTCACATCTTACTCCTCAGTATTTTCTGCTGACTGACTTACATCCTCTCTTTTTTCCATTATCTCACTGTATGCTACTTCTTCCATTTATTGTCTAGGGAATTTAGCTAATAGCACACATTAGTGATTTTTTTTCCCTATAATTCTCTACACAAGGTGGTACTTCAGTCCTTTTTAATTTTGTCCCTATGCCTTACAAAGGAGGATCTGCTTATTGCAACTCTTACCAGTACTGCTGAGGGCGTAGGGCTGTAACAGAATTTGCAACATCCAAGTTTGCTGGATGGACCCCATGCTTAGCTCCCATAATGAAGTCTGTGAAAATGAGCATGCTGGGCAGAAAGAAATACCAAGAATGATAATGCGAGCGTGCATCTGCCTTGTGTTCTTTTTTTTTTCTTTTTCTTTTGGTTGGTTGTGTTTGTTTGGGTTTTTTTTAGGCTTGTTGACCAGTCTTTTGTATTCTAAAGAGCTGTCTCCGTTTTGGTTTCGTGACTCAAAACTAGCTCCTGAAAACAGAACCTAGAAGATGCCTCAGTTTTGAGGAAAGGAGCTTTCCTTTCAAAAGACAGTAGGAGGAGAGGAGGATGATGGTAATGTTTTATTTCCATGTATTCCTCAGTTGTTTGTTGACTGTTTGGAGACCTGGACTAACTCAATTTTATGTGTGAGAGGGTTTGAGCCTGCGGTTAGGTATTATCCAAACAATATGCTCAGCACCAGTTGGGAGAGTATTAGGGACTGTGGATACTCAGTAGTCTACCTCTTCCCCCCCGTCCCTTTGCAAGATGTTCCACACCGCATGGTATAATTTGTGTATTGACAGATAAACAGCACGAGCGTGAGCATATCTGCCTAGGCTGTTAGCCTGGCCTCTTCTTTCCTGGGTGAGTACCCTTGAGCTCCAATTTCTGCTAAGCCTAATAGCCCTGACTCTTGTCTAGACCTCCTCAGGCCTGTATGGCTCTTCCCCAGCATCTTGCTGCATGTGAATAAGCTTTGGTGGTCATTGCAAGTTACCCCCAAATTCTCCATCCTTTACCTTTGTTGTCCCAACCCAATGTGCAAGCCAATAACACACAGAGTAGAGGTATTTCCAAGTTTATTCCATTAATGCGCAGAAATGGCATGCTCATCCCAAAATAATACATATTTATTGTTATTCTCTTTAATGATTGGTCGAGATTTCTTTGTTTCCTACGTAAATTAGTGCGCACTCTGTCTTCTTCTTCAATTGTTCTCTTTTGAGTAAGTGGTATCATCTGCATAGGTGGTCAATGAGTTGGTGGTCATGATCTCCCCCTGTCAAAATTACCTTTTACCTACTTCTCCTCTGATCTTGGCAGTTCCAAGCGGTTTTCTCGATTTGCTCACCACGCATACAGTTCATCACTCTCTTGAAGGAAATACCCTACTTATCAACAATGCTACATTGTCTGGTATTTAGTTCCTTAATTGAATCGTAGATAAATCATGTCTAGTTACTATTTCTCTATTTTAGTATGAGGTAAAAAAATAAATAGTGTTGGATCAGTATAGAGGACTTGAGCAGCAGCAGGTTTCCTTGGTTGCTTCAATTACGTTTTACATTTCATTTTCCTAGTTAATGTCAATTTTACTACAACACCTTCACAGAACTTCTGTGACAGAGCTGTCCAGCTGGCCTGTATGGCTCTTGGTGTGTAACTACCCTTCGGTTACATTAGAAGATGTGCTGAGGAAAGATACCATGTGGTAAGGAGTTAACCGTGTCCTGGCTTATAGATTTATCACACTCTTTGATACTAAAGTGTCACTGGTGACTGTCTAGGACAAGGATAAGCATTTGATGGGAAAGTACTTACAGAACTTTTTTTTTTTTTTGAGTCCTTGAAGGACTTCAGGCATCTAAATCTGGATATATTTTTTTTTTCTCGCTCTCTCCTTCACATTTTGTACTTTTGTTCAGCATTATTGTCTTGCTCATAAATTAAGACTTGGTTGAGTCTGTGACTGAAGGGCCAGTGAAATTTCTCTTCCTGCCTTCCCCATTCGGTGTGTCTGTGGGTATTTTTCTCTGATGTATATCCCTCTGTTGAACCTGATATTTTATATTAATGAAAATCTCACACAAAGAAATATTCCTGTTAGAAATGCATGTAGGATATATGTGTATATATACACATGTGAGTGTATGTATGTGTATTTATAGAGATAGGTATTTGGAGTGATTATTCTCCAAGACTGCTCCTATGGGGATATTGCAACAGCGTTATTCAGTGGACTAAAGTCTGTAAAGTAAGTTTCCCCTCTGTAGGCTGGATGGGGTTGAAGAAAGAGAGAGAGACCTAATGGAAGCTCCCTGCTGGCGCCGTTAGTATGGTTCTCTCCTCTTTAGCTGACCACTGTGATACCTACTGCTCCTTTCACATTTGCTGTATTCTTCCAGCCATTCATATAATGAAGTATTTGTGTTTACTAGATAGGAACTGCTATGTTACGTGTTGGACACTTGGATGTAGAGAAACAAGAAGTTTGTGACTGGGACGTCTGTCATGCTGGGACTGAAGCATCTGATGATCAGGGAAGGGATAGGACCTGGAGTGGTGACTGAGTTCCTGAAGGGAACTCTGACACGTGGACGGAAAATTGTAATGTCTTTCGTTACTAGCCAGTGAGCAATATAGACATGTTCAGATAGAGATGCGCAGGAAGAAGCTGTGTATTCTGAAACAAAATACCTAACTTTTCTTGATGAGAAATGTCTGCTTTCTTGGAGGAAAGGATGAATAGGAATTACATATTTGAAACAGCAATTTAATGAGGAATCTCTCTGTTTCTAAATATAATAGATTTCTCTGTTACCATCATCAGTGGTCACTTCAGTTATGAAGAGGTCTTACTTCCCTATCCTCTGGTGTTGAAAATCTAAAATAAATCATAAGAAGAAAATGAGCTAGATGTGCCAAAGGTCACTTTGCCTTTATCTCCAGGATGAGTCTGCCATTAGGAATCAGTGAAACTGTCAATAGAAAGACGGAAGGAAAAAATTCTAAAATGCTTCTGAGCTATTCACTGCATCCCTAAAACTCCCACCTCTGTCCTCAAAGAAAAAAAAAAACAAAACAAACAAAAAACCAAACAAAAGAAACCACTCAAACCAACAAAGCAAATCCACAAAAGAACCAACCAGAAAGTATTTTGGCCCAAAGTCCCTGTTCTAGAGCCCTGTTGCTTGATATACTTTCTTCCAAGTGCTTTCCTGGCAAAGATCGGTGAGCTATATACTTCCCAGTGGGCATGTGGCTGACTGACAGAAAACATTAGCCAAGTGCACTATGCTGTTTAAACCTCATTCATCCCCAGTACTGACCTGTAGTTGTGTCCAGTGGCAGGACTTTTCTTTTAAATATTTTTTTTTTCTTCTCCTGCACTGAAAGGCTGAAGATGCACCAACGTGCTCATTTGCTAACAGTTTTTTGTTTTTCTAAATTGTCCCTACCAATAAATGCCTTAACTTTGAATACTGTTTGCTTTAAAATATATTTATATATGCATGTGTATTGTGTGCATACACTATACATACATGCTATATATGGTATGTGTATACTATACCTACAAATGATGTATATATAGTATATATTTTCTGCACATATAAACTGTATATGTATAGTATACTTCTTGTGATGCTGCTTGGCCCCCTGGTAATGTTCTTTTGCTTGACTGGTGGCCATTTCTGTAGTGCTTGTGCCTTGCTGCTAGACCATCAGCAGTATTGCAAAACATTGCTTTTGAAAAATGAATGTTTCTGTCTGATCTTAGGCTTTATAGGAGTTTAAGTTTATCCAAGTCCAGAAGATTATTTGGTTTTAGGCCAATCAATTTATTGAAAAAGGTTGTGATTAACCAACAGGCAGAGTGTAAATTATTATACCTTAAGTCCTAGTTCTTGATTTTATTTTTTTTTCCCTATGAGTGCTGATTCAGTTAATTAACCATGGGCCAAGGTAAAGGATGAGTGGATACTTCTGTATATACTGCCTGTCTGCAGTTAACAGCACTTTCTATAACATCACATCATTCAAAAGCTCTACTCTTGCCTTTATTTCCCTGCCCAGACACTGTTAACAGAATAAAAAGCAGGTTCCAGAAAGTTATATCTGCAGATAATACCCCCCTTTTCTAATTAAGAGTTTGACTTACTAAAATTATATAAAGATGAAAAGGTTATTAAAGTAGAAGTGAAAAAACAAGTCTGCTCAAGCCCTAAACCTTTTTATCAAAGCAGCATGGTGGGAGCTTAGATTAACCATGTTCTCTCTGTATAATTGTGTAAGATGAGATCGACAACCAAGCAATAAAGCACAGGTCAGCGAGCACATTGTTATAAAGCCTTGACGTTTAGAATCAAATTTTGTATGCCTCTATTCCTTTCTTAGGGTATCTTAACAAAAATGAAAATAGGAGTTTTGTGGTTCGTTTGGCTTGAACAGTGAGGTTGGACATACTGAATTTTGTAATATCTCTTCTATTTTCCATGTGGGGCTGGTCATGGTATGCTTGGCTTAGTTGTCAGCACCCTTGCATGCGTAAACGAGAAGATGCACATATTGAATCCTGAGATGCAGATGATCTGCTGAAGATGCTGCTTTTCAATTTGCAGTAGTAACAACATTACTCATAGTGATGTTTAGAGGGAAGTGGAATTGCTGCCTGTTGTAGTTGTGCGTAAGCACCCCTCTGCCAGCGTGCTGTACAGCTGAACTTGGAAGCCTACATCATCCTGAGGTGGTGGTCAGTGAAGGGACTACATTAGTCAAGGATAAGGGGCGGGAGCAGATGTACATGCTGTAAAGCAATGATTTGTTTCAGTGAAATTGCAACTTTGCCAAAGTTGAAGGCAAAGCTCCTTCAGTTCCAGCAGAGCGAAGGATTTTGTCCCCAAATAGTGTGCATTTCTGTATAGTTTAAGTTTGTCTGGTAGAGTGCTGAGGTTGCTGTTTAAAGTTTAACAGTAATAAACACATTCTGGAGACAGTTTGGAACATTGCCCAATAAGATTTAGATTTGACACTCCCACCACCCTCCCACCTCCTTAAGCTAGATCCACAAGGGACTTGGTTGTTCAGAAGATGGGGATATCCTTAGAGGCTTTGTGCTCACTTGTCTGTTTATACACCCTGTATTAAATAACCACAAGCCAGAAAGCATTTATAGCTCAGAAGAAGGGATTGGAGACCAGGATCTGCACTACTTCCTTCACTCTAGCTCTCCCCATTTTTCTTATCCACCTCCCTCTTGGTTTTTCCTTGGCCACACATACTGAGCTAAAGGGCTCCAGACTGCCTTTGGCATGAGAGGGGTGCTGCTGAGGTGCTGCTCAGCCTTCACAAAACTGTGGTCATCCTTGGCATACTCTGTAGCATGATTTTAGTGCCTGTGGAGGTTATAATTTTTTTTTTTATGGTGGAAACTCTACCTTCCAGCAATCTTAAGACACTTGAGAAGTTCTGAAGATTCCACGGCAGTGATGTGAGTGCCTTTTGTGGGCTGATGTCTTGGATGCTTGTGGAGTTTTTTGTTTGAGGTTTTTTTTTCTTGTGTGTGAGTGATTGAGTTCTCTGGGTACTTTTACCTGTGTTGGACATGTCTACTTCTCTCACATTCCAAAATGTTTACTGACTCTAATTCTAGCATGTAATTTCAGAGGAGACACATGATATGCTCTGGTTGGCCTTGACGTGTTCATTAAATGTAAAATGTCATGCAGTGTGGTATGTCCTGCCTGATTGACTTATATTAGAGATCCAATTTGAGCTGGTTTGAGGTGCTGTATCCAGTATGTTTTTTTTCACTTGGTGAAGAGCTGAAGGGCAAAAATAAGTGCACGTGCTGTTATGAAAGGTATTTTTTTAAGGTTAAGAGCAAACAGTAAAAATACTAGGCTGCTGTTTGAATTCACTTGCGTCTTTTTCTTTTTTTTCCTTTCAGTAGCTGGTGCATATAGAAATTATGCTCTTGACATGGTAGGTGATTCTGTTCTAATGCAGTGAAAATTGGGACTTTATGATCGCAGGCTGCAGTCCTCTAATTGGTAACAGTGGGGATATCCCTTAAAAGTCCCTTGTGTAACTTGCAAGGCAGAAATACCAGAGTGCGAAGTGCAGTTTGGTGTTGCAGTAAAAGACCTGAGAAGCTCAGTCAATAAAACTAGATTCTTTCCACCATGTTATATCAGCCTGGCAATGATTTATTATGCCCAAAGGAAAGGTGTAACAGCAGGTGGAGTACCACCTGCTGAGCTGTGGCTGGGGAGTAAAGGGGACAGCATCACAGGCTGTAGTAAGTAACTTTGCTGTGCAAGAGAAACCTGTGTGTTTCATGCATCAGGAGTAATGAGGTGCAGCAGCAATCCTTCCACAATGTCCTTTCTCTGTTTTCTGATTTGCTGTTCTTTACCCCGTAGTCCTTTGTTAATATGGAGACTTGGAAAGACTGCAGTCTAGGTAACTGCCACAGGGTGTCAGTGAAATACAAAAGGAGTAGTAGATATGATTGAAAAGGACTGGAAACATTGCTGAAACAGCGTGTTGGAAACTGCTTTCTTTTCAAGCTCTTTTCATGAACATTTGTGTTCTAGTTGCATTCATTCTACCAGGTGACCGAGGTCTTGGTGGCCTTGCTGGCAAGCTGGGTTTTATACCAGCTGAACCTGTGAGCTGAGCCACGCAGTGCATAACTGAGAGGCGACTACAGGCTGAAACAGTACTGGGTTTTTGAAGAGGAGATGCTGCAGAGATCTTCAGCTGAAAGTCTTTCAGAAGTCTTCATGATCTTGAAAAATAAAAATCTTGTGTGCCGCTTATTTTCAATTGTTGATACTAGGGGTTTTCTAAGTGTATATGGTGAGAAAATGAAAGTACAGATCAACAGTAATTTAGATAAAAGCACTTGAGGTTCAGCTATTGAGGTCCATGGCTATTGATACTCACCTCAGTACACCATTTGTAACATGGAGTTCAATAGTATTTTCTTGGTAAGAGTGTTTTGATCATAGGTATGTTGAAGACTGAGGTGTTCTCATCCCAAGGTAATGGTGCATAGTTTTTTCCCAGTAGTCCATTGTGGTGGGAAAAATGTTCATCCAGCATAGGGAATGGAACTGGGGAACTGATGCGTCTAGAAAATTATTGCAACACCCTCTCCTTCCCCCCACCCCCAGCCCAAAAATATTCGGCTCAGTCAGACCTTCTTTCCAGTTCATCACCAGCCCTACAAACCAGTGTTGCTGCCAGACCGCGCAACATGATAGGAACTGAGACCCTTTAGCTAGTGGGTGAGGGGAGAGAGGTGAAACAAGAAATGTGGAAAGGGGAAGAAATTATGCATCTATTAAATGATGGCCTAAAATTCCAGACTTTTACCCACCTTCCTAGTGTGTGGGGTACAGCTAATCTCATGTAAATGAACACATTTGTTTGGGACAATCTTTGTAATGATCAGATATGTCTATTCAGCTTAAAATCCAATGCTTTGCTAATTCCCAAGTTATTTCTTAGGAGAGGGAGAGTGGAAGGGGAATGTCTTGCCCCTTCATCTCTGTTGCCTTGGAAATGTCATTAAGATATCTTGTTTCAAGTCTGTCATGCCAGTAAAAGCCCTTTGACTTTGCAAGGGATTTATGTGACTCTGTTTTCATTAATGTGTTAATGGGAGTTGTGTACCAAAACATCTGGACATCAACTGGAGAGTAATGTCCTTTACTATGTGCTGTCCAAGCCTTTTGGTGCTTGGGTAGGTGTTGGCAGCTCACCAGGAACTTGAGGCTATAACCTATTTGCGTATAACCAGTTTTTAAAAATTAAAATGCTAATATAGGCAACCTTAATGCTTGCCTAAACTTGTTTTCAGTGAGACACCGTACAAAATTGCTTTTGCGTGTTCTCATCCCCCTGATCTCACTGTTGTTCAAAGTGAGATTGCTGGCAAGGCATGCCTCTTCAGGAGTCGGACTTTGGTATAAAATTACTGGAGTCTGAGTTTCCTCATTTAAAATACATCTCGTCTTGCAAACTTGCTAAACTCATGTGCCAGCTACAAGGGATGAGAAGCCATGTTTCAAGTTAAAACAGAAGCAGAGTGCCCTGCTCCTGAAGAATCACTTTCTTTTTTGGGTATTACCTGGCTTAGACAAGTGATTGTCTCTTCTTACTAGGTTTTTACTGTGTTATGTCCTTATTGTGGTGGATTTTTTCCTGTGTGTGCGGGCAGTCCTTCAAGAACAGGACACTTCTGTGACTGACCCTGGTCAATGTACCTTGGTGTACCAATGTATTGCAGCTTCTCTGTACCCCATGTGTTTAATTGGAAGCTGACCTGGAGTCCGCTGCACTGCAGATACCACTTGCAGTTGTGGCCGTGTAAATCTGATGTTTCCAGAGAGCTTCCTGGAAAGTGTGGTCATCTTACGGGTCAGGGCATTGTAAGTCATAGTGATCAAGAAACTTCAAAAAAACGTAGTAACTTTCATTTTGCTTTGTGTCAGCGAGTAACCCTTCACTTCTAGTTCTTCTGGGTGAGCCCAAAAAGATGGTGTGATGTGCTTCAAGAAGATGGGTGCTGCAGTATATATTATTCTGGTGATATGTTTCACAAGTTTCAAATAAAGTTGCTTGTTTTAGAATATTCCTTTCAATAAGCTGCCAACCACAAATCAAAATGCTGTAAAGGTATTGGTGACGCTGTTAGTGTTGGCTGATCTCTCTTTCCGAGGAATGGGTTGGGGATGTTCAGCAGGCTGAGGAGGAGGATGGGCAAAAGGTTGGTCAGGGTGTTATCAATTCTCATGCCTCTTAATAGCATTTTTGGAGGACTTCTGTCAGCTAAACAAAGCCTGAACCTAAAGGGAAAGTTTTGATTTTCCATTTAATCCTTAGGTCTCTTGATTTCATCTGAGTACACAGAATTGTTATGTGTAATAGCAAGTGGAAGAGCTGGAGGTGTAAATGGAACTTCTTAAATAATGCATGCTGCTTTACGTCCTGTGAGATTCAATTTTGTTTTCTGTGATATGGAAGTAGCAAAAAGTAGATGATTGGAATGGAAGTACATGTTTGCATTTATACATTTGTACAAACAGGACGACTTAGAGTAGAATCATGGAATCACGGAATTTTCAGAGCTGGAAGGGACCGCTAGAGATCATCTAGTCCAACTCCCTATACTTACAAGAATACTTACCTTTTGCATTTTGTTGCCTCCCATTGAGGGGTCTTGTCACCAGTTTTAGTATTACGTGTAATTTGGAGTTAATTTGAGTGGTGGCTGAGTTGCTTTCATTGTAACAGTTTGAAATTCTCTGCTCTACTATGTTTCCTTAGTTATCTATCTGATTTATTAGATTCTGTGGTAGAGAAGGTAGTAAGGAAGCATACATTAGTCATTGAGATTAAAGGCTTCATTTATTTTCTTGAACATTTGGATAGATTCTTTTTTTTTTTTTTTGTTAACCAAAATAATTTCCAGGCTGTGAAGTGTGCTTGGATGTATGGGTGTGTGGTGGCAGAAACAAAGTTGCTGTTTGACCAGAGATGAATCTAAACTTTGCACAGCTTTCTTGTCTTTAATGCCAAGAGCCCAGCAGAGCTTTAAAATGGAATTGACTGCACCTCTGCTTTTTGCTAACACAGGGTGGTCCAGAGATTTGAGGTGCCAGCGTGTATTCACTTTGGCCAACCTAGCACATGAGGTGCCACGGGACCCTGCTTTGGAGAGGAAGGGGATTTGGCTGTGGCTTCAAATTCTGTGGGCAGTTTGGCCTCTTGCTGTGACCTGGCAACACAGAAGTTACAAAAAGTGCAAACCCATGGTGGTTTTGTCCATGTTGTCTTTGACATCTTACCAATAAAACAAAAAGCCCAGTAACAAATGCAGTAGCCTATGAGCAAGTATCACTGCAGGCGGTTGGCATTTGCTTGCTTGATTTCCTAATAAAGACACCAAGAGATAAAAATTAGACTTTGGTTCACGTGTTGAATTGGTCTCAAGTTGTAATCACAAGGGTCCAGATGGCTGGTTTGATGGATTTTATTTATTTGTTTTTTCACACTGTAAGTCTAATGAAACTGACTGTGATCCTGACTTGGACAAACTGTGTGCAGATATTGTGCGATACTTAAAGCTTCTTATCAGATGACCAACAAAAAGAGAAGAATAAAATGTCATATTAATTTATTTCAATCTCTCATAATACCTAGCTGCCAGTGAAGCAGCATTATGTCGATATGCTGCCTACCTGCTGTCCTGTGTTAGGAGGTAAATGTGGTGCTTCTCTCTGTCCTTGCTTAGTTGTCAAGTGTTCTGTCTTTAATATCTGGATATTGGGAGCATCTGCTGGCATCTTTGTGAACAACAAACAAAGCTAATGATAATTATTAGCGAAGTTTTGTGCAAAAATGTGTTTCTTCTGCTGTAAAAGAGATTGCTGTTCTCTGTGACCTTGTAAATGGTTGCTATGCTACTACATTGAACAACAGGGGTTTTAGGTGTCTCACTTTTAAAAATTATCTGCTGCTCTGCAGTATTTGTGTGAATATACCATCTATGTGAAAGACCCTGCTACTTCAAAATGCTACCTAAAACCTTAAGTTGGATTTGTGCTCCAACTAGGTGTTGTTTTTTGCTGTTGCCTTTTTTAAGTTAGGAGGAAGTAGTAAGGCTCACACTGTCCTGTTTGGCGTGTAACAATTTTATAGATGCATAGAGGTGTGTTGCCAATGGGAAGGGGAAGGCATCGACTGTTTGCATGTTGAAATGGGCATGCAAAGTATTTCAAAGTCTGTTTGCTAAAAGTTTAGAAACTTCTGGAGGTTGATGAGGAACTTGATACGAACCTAAGTCTTGTATTCACTAGGTTGTAATTATTACAACTGTAGTAAATACGGAATTTGATCAGTACTGAAATGGACGTCATAGCACTTAATGTTTAATGAAGACTAGCACGTTAATAAATCACTATATCAGATATCAAAGGTACTGTAAGAAACAAAAATTAGCAGATTTGAAATGATGAAAATGGGCAAATTTTTCTGACGTAAAATGCAGAGGTTGACGAGCTGTCAGTTTTCACTAACAGATTTGGACTAATTTTTAAAAATGCTGGAAGACTGTTTTACATGATTCTTTTGTTTTAAATGTACCAATATGCCCAAGTTTTGCAGTGGTGAAGGAAGACGGGGAGTTTATTGAACCTGGGAGGCAGAGTTTTTCTGTGACATTGGCCTTGAATTTCTCCAGATCAGATTTTAAATACATTGCCCTCACTATTTTTGTTTCTGAAAGGCTTGGGGTTTTGCATCTTAAGAAATTTGGACCAAAATTGTAAAAGCATTTAAAAAAACAACCAAACAACATAAAAACCAACCAAAATCTCTGCTGGTTAAAGCTATTTGCTTGAATTATGTTTCTCTAAAGGGCCTCTTAAAATGATCTCTAGTACATCAACTGATGATAGGGCTGTAGTGGTGTTTTAAACTTCCTGTTCTTTATTTTAAATGCCAAATGCCTTTATTAGTATCTGAATGCAATTACTTTTGTTGTCAATGTTTGCATCTGTATTTGGGTGAAGAACATGAAGAATCAACCTAGCCCTTCATGCCAGGCAATGGCAGAAATGTGGGAAGAGTAGATTTATTTTTCATGTCATAGCTCCTAGCTGTGCAAAGAAAACTGTGGCATTGTGTCCACCTTCATGCCACCTCTGCTTGCAGAGGAAAGCATCTACAAAGGTGCATGTTAAAGTTTTGATTGCATCAATTATTTGAAATCTAAATTAAAATAGTCTTCCTATGCAGTGAATAGACAGGAGTGAGTTAGATACAGAGCACTGTACCATGACAGTAGGGCTGATGTGAAAAAGCTTGATCTCTCAGTAAAGATACAGAAAACTGGTTGAGTGAATTGGCTAAAACTGGGCCGTGCTCGCATGTGCCATCATGGTCAATGTGCAACAGGGGAAGATAAGGATAGTGCATACAGGACAAAAGAAAGGGAGAAATTGTTAAATATTGACAGATCAGATATACTTTTGGAAAAAGGGGAGAAACTGAGGATGTTTGTTTTCCGACCTCTAATCGATTAATATTTAACCAGTGGTGATGGAGGACTCCTCTCTATTATCTGTTCCTTGTAAATGCAATTTTAAGATTAAGGAGAAATAGGGCAATCAGCATAACCTAGGAATTATCTGGGAAATAGAAAAGGGAAAACGTTTCTGGCAGTCTAGGAACTTGAATTGGCTTAACATGGGATCCGGCAGGCACCGGGGCTGGCGTGGGGAGAAATCCCATGGGTTGCGGAGTGAGGTCACATCGAGGCCAGCTGAGATTAGCTTTACCAGTTGTGGAGCTGCAACCTCATGTGGTTGAGTAACACTGGAGCATACAGGCTGACGGCTGCGGTTGCTACGTCATTCTCCATAAATCCATCACAGAGATTTCCATCTTGGAAACATCTGGCAGTGTGCTGGTTCAAACTAGCTATCCTGGCTAGGTACTTCAGAACTAAGGAGACACTTGGTGGTTTTTACGGACAAATTAGGTTCTGGACTTGCTGCGGAGAAGATAATGTGCGCAAAATTTATTGAGGCACTCGTATTTCCCATAAAGTGTCCTGGCTGGATTCACCTCTCCGCTTTGCTGACTGGCTTGTCCCCTCAGAAGTGTGGAGCAGGGTGGGACGGCAGCTGTGAAGTGGCTGTGAGTGGTGGTGTGGTGGCAGGAGTGGAGGTCCGGCTGTCTGAGCTGGACCAGTGGACTTGCACCTCTGTGGCTTTCTATACAAATATTTGGTATTCCACTCTGATTCCCTGTTTGGTTGAATCATTTCTCCAAAAGCAGTGGTGAACAGAACAGGCTAAGCTAATGATTTGGGGCCTTTTTTTCCTCCTAAAAGCAGCAGAATTGATTTTTTTCTTCGGAAAGCAGCCATCAAAGGGAACTGAGGTTGAAAAAGATAAAAGGTGCTGAGAAAACCTTCAAACCTTTTGTTTAAAAACTGTATTGATGCCCACTATTTTGATGCTTTTGATTTTCCCCCTCCCTTATCTTCTTAACTCAAGGGGCTTAACAGAAAAACAAAATCTGTACTACTTCTAATTTTTGACCCTACTGAAGTTTTTCAGAAGGTTGATCACAGACTGTACTGTGCTAAACTGCATCTTTATTACCCAGATAGCTAGGCTTATTTTTCTTGCTTATCAAACTAAGGTACAGTGAAATTGAGATAAGAGCATATTATTGTATTGTTCAAGCCCTGAATATCAGAAAATAAAATGAAACAAATCTTACTATGCAGTTGGAAACCACAGAAAAATCTCTCTCCTCTGTCATTTCCCCAGCTTCTAGTCTGTACTACTGAGCCTTAAATGAAACTTGCAGTGTGTATGGGTTTCTGTCTCTTTGACTAAAGTCTCTGTGCATGTAAGAACAAAATAAATGTGACCTTTTCTCAAGTGCTTTTCTCCTCCTGTGGCCCACCACACCAGTTACTTCCCCTTTGAAATATTTCCTTCACAAAATGGAGCCACAAATGCACTGTTGTATGAAATAGAAGGGTTTTGGGTTGATGGCATTCCGTTTTAAAAAAATAAAAAGAAATTTTCTAGTACGTGAATTCTCAGAAGCAGAGGCATTGCTTAGGCATGAGATGGTGGAGGGGGCTAGACTAACAGATAATGTGTTAAATTAAGTGTGTCACGGTACACTTAATGTTTTTGTTGTGTAAGAGTAGTTACTGGGTTGAAATTCAAGGCAAGTTGTATATTTTATTATTATTATTATTATTGTTCATTTTATATAAGGTATAGGTGGAGCCAATGTCTCAGTAGGATTGGGGCAGGGAGGGGGAATTGGCTTTAGCCCAATATTTACCAGGGCCCAAAAGGTTATTATTTTGTCTCTATATTCAGCTTAATATGTCAGGCTACAAACCAAGTACATCTTTGGTACTTGTGGATAGCTTATTATAGTAAAAATAAGGATGATTTCACTTTTCTTTCAAATATATGGTAAAAAGTCTTTGGACCTCAGTGTAATAGTCTTTATGTGCCCCCCCCTTCCCCAAACTTGCTTCATCCTTCAGTTTCTGGAGAGCATCTGCAACAGGAGCAAGTCTCCAGGTGTGCTGGGACTGTTCCCTGTGAAGCCGCTGAAGAGCAGATAGGTTGCCATCTCCTGAGCCACAGTTAGCTGCGTGCCTTGTGTTCCCTGTGGGGGAGCAAGCACAGCAAAAAAGCAAAAGCAGGATGGGGTGGGGTGCAATGGAAAAAGGGACTGGATCCCCTTTTTGACCACAAGGGAAAGAATCCGTGGCAAATTCCTAGCTGTAATATGCCTTAATATACTGGTGTTGGCTATTCTGTAAGTACGTTTCCACTCCCTCTGTGTAATGGTAAAATAAGGTAATGTCGCTAGTGACAAACTCAGTGCACCATCTACTCTAGTGTCCCTTTAAAACTGTGTCAGTGTAATTAAAGGGAGGGGCAAGAGTTCTGCTGGTGAGAACTTTAGTGCTCTTTCATTAAATGATGGTATTTTGCTTAAAGCTATTGCTGTCCCACTTTACGTTCTCAGCTGTGGGACATTTTCTCTTGAAATTAAGCCAGAATGTGCTCACTTGCATGGAGCTGTGTGCAAATACCTTTTTTTTTTTCCCTTGAGCCTCAGTTATCAAAGTTTGGAATCTGCTGTACATAACTTGTATCTAATTTTGTTTATTTAACACATTAGACTTGTTCCAGCCAAAATGTTGGTCATGAAACACAGGGGTAAGAAACTTTTAAGCTTGAAGGAAAACTTTCTAATTTTTCCACAGGAAATGTAATAAATGACCTTAAAATAGTGCCTTGTCTCATGTTTATACTAAACTTCAACTCTTGTTTGTCTATTTTTTTTTTCATACAAAAGGAATAAACATCCTTTGAATCCATAAGGATCAGAGATTTGAAAGACTCTTGTGTTCATGTGTGTTCTTTTTCCTTTCCTTTTTTTTCTTCACAGTAACATTTTAGGTCTTGCCTACCTGAAGAGCCTTATCCTTAAAATAATACTTTGCATCAGGATGCGTAGTGGTGGAAGAGCAGCTGCTCCTGGTGGAGCTTACTGTGGTTCCAGGGACACTCAAAGTCAGGGCTGCTGCTGCTGCTGGAGGAGCCAGGTCCTCTTCTCCTGGGCTGCTCCCTTGCAGGTGCTGGTGCAGGTATTGCTATTGTAAAACAGGTCAGGGAACGGAGATGCGCTATTCTAAAAGTGCTACTTTACACTGGCCTAAAAGCCACAGTTTTGCTGATGTTTTGGGTCAAAACAGAGCATTTCTAATCAGATTAGGTTCACTATTGAGTTTTGGTGGCTTTGAGGTTTTGTTTTTGGCTTTGGTTTCAACAGTGAGCCTTTGAAAGAAGACCTGGGATTTCTGACAATGTCATTCTGCTTAATAAAAAAGGAAAAAAGTTAAGTAGCTGTTTTTTGTTTTGATAAATGTTTAGCATGAAGTAGAAATGGATCATCAGGACTTCTGCACATTGGCAAGCAGTAAGACAAGTGACAATGACAACTTTTTTTTTTCCTTATTCTTCTTTAACTGTATGCCCCGTGATGCCTATGAAGCAAAAGACAGACTCACTTAACAATTGGCCCTAACATTCAAAATGGCCTCAAGTTACACCATTGCAGCTTTTGATTCAGGGTTGAGATAGGAAAACCTCAGTATTCTTGTCCTTGGAAAGACACTGTTGTATCTTCACTAGAAAGACCTCACAGTAGGATGATTCCATCAAAGATTGCAAGGTTTTAAAGGCATTTGTTTTCTGAACGTAGGGGTTAACAAAATGTAAAATGTACAGTTTAGTTCAAAGCAATGCCTTACGTCCCCATCTCATGTGAAGTGTCAGTGTAAAGATACTGAGGTGATCTCTTCTGTCCAGGACGGTATACTGTCCAAAACTAAAAAGGGAAAAAGAATGGTTAGATTGATTCTTTGCTCTTACAATGTGGAAGGCAGTTAATTGCTTTAGCCCCAGAGAGCTCTGCTTTTCTGAGGTGTGATGGAGGAGTTTGGCATGATATTGAATATACTTGCCCTCAGGCATATTATTGTTATGTAGTTAATCCTGCACTCTAAAGGAGATGCTATAGCTAATGGATTTTTTTAAGCCTACATGGAGAGATTTGCGCTTAACTCCTGTGCCCCCTGCTTTGGGATAATAACCATAGGTTTGTGTTGGAGAGCTGTTCTGTGTTGAGAAACATGTTCCTTTGACATATCTCTGGTTAATGTTCTTATTTTGGGATGTTGGCCTCTTAGGGGGGTGTGTGTATATATATGTCTGTGTATATACATGTACATATACATGCATATTTTTAATGTTTGTGGTAGGTTAGATAAAACACTTCAGGATGCAGAGAAGCAGGTCGTCTTCCATGCACTAGAGCAGATAGACCAAAACTTCATAGCTTATCTAGTTCTGGCTGTTTGGGTATTAGTAGAAGTAAACCTTGTTGCTATCTAGACATGTACCTTCCTTCTAGAGGGATATTTTTAAAAGACTTTTGTGTACAAGCTTACTTTAAAAGTAAATACTAATATTTTCTAGAGTAATCAGTGATATTGGGATCTTTTGGTTTTGGGATACTTGGTTTTACTAATATCTTTAAACAGTCCTAAAATAAAGGCCCCTTTTTGCAAGCTGCAACCCTTTGTGGTATCCTAGTCATGAAAGCATCTCCAATGTCTTGGGCTGCAGCTTGATGTGCACTGTAGGAGCAGGTGTGAACCTTTGAAGGGGTTTATGCTGTTGGTGGCTGCTGGTCATCATACCGGTAGCAGCTGGTAGGACAGGTGTGCCATAGGGTGCTATTGCAGAAGGCAGGCTCCTGTTAGAGTAGGTCCCACACTGTCCCCTCCATCCTTCCTGCTTCTTCTCGCTGCTCCTGACCAAATGGACCTGCAGTGAACTGAAGCAATGAGAGCAGATGGGTTTGCTCCTGGGCTGGGGAGTTGGATTGGTTCATGGAGGGGTCTAATGAGTACCAATGAGGATGGGACCACCTACTCAGGAGCACTGGAGCGGTGTGAGGAAAGACGCTCTACTTTTGGTGGCTGTGGACTGTTGGACTGGCTCAGCTGGTCATTTTTACTGGCAGGGAAACATAACTAGGGGTGACTGTACACTGAAACACATAAAGGGGACTCCTGTGATCTGCTTTGCTGTCTCTGCTTATAGGAATAGTAAAATCAAAAAAGGCTATTTTAACAGCATCTTAAACTACTGCAGCCTTTTTTTTCAGTGGCTTTCTGTCCCTTTTCAGTGAATGTTAAAAACATGGTCACAAAGTTGGCTTTTCACTGTCCCCTGCTTCAAATGCAAGTAAACAGTCACTGCATAGTTGTTTTCTGATGTCTTTGAAAGGAAGCTGTTTCTGCAAAGTGGATACAGTATATCTGTTATCTGAGCAGCATTCCAGTGCATGGCTGAACTGCTAATCAATTCCTGCACAGAGGGGATGCCTGGAATACAGTTCAGAAATGTTCTAGATTCATCATCTCTTAATAGAGGGATCGGACTGATCCATTAGTTTTGCTTTTTGGCTATGTCTAGCAAACTAGCACCTCATGGCGGATTTGGAAAAGTAAAACAAGGAAATATGCTGCTTTTTTTATTTTTCTTCTTAAATGAGCATTTGATTCCTATCAAAATGACATTTGTTGCCTTGAAATTATATAACCCTGTTGTATTAAAGTGAGGCAATCACTGAAGAACCACAGGTTTAAAGGGTATTTGCGCTGAAAGCTTGCAGAAGACAAAATTTCTCTGGCCTGTGCTAGCAGAGTGCTTGGCTTGGGCTCTACCTGTAGGATTAGTACCATGGGGATTGTTGTTCACTTCTTATTAGCAGGTTGTACCAAGGTTCATGTAGTTCATTTGCCTGTGCTGATGGATGGGAGAACATTAAAATGATGCTGTACAGAACTGGAAAACTCTGAACGCAGGGGTTGATGGAGAAAGGTTGGTGTCCTCTCCAAGGCAAAGTGAGACAGTCTGGCTCCTCAGGGTCAAGTTATGCAATGTAGCTTGAGCTAATGTAACAGCTCCCTCCTGTCCAAAGAAGGAGAATACACCCCCTCACATTTTTCCTCTGTGTGCCTTTCCCCCTGCATTCATCCTCATAGAGTCTGACACTGATCTGACCCTATGTAAAGCTGATTTGTCTTGTTAACCTGGCATTAAACTCTTTTTGTGCCAGGTTAACTTTCCCCTATTAAGAAGCTGATTTGATTTACTGCTCTATCAGGCAAGTACCAGGGTTTGTACAAGAGAAGAGGTAGGCACAGGGCCACCCCTTTCTGATAATGAGTGAGCTGATGCAACTTCATGCCAAGGCTTCATTCCTGTAGCACTTAAGGGAGTGTTGCTGCTTGATGACCCGGTCCCTTCCCACCTTTCCTTTGTGCAGGCTCCAGCACTTGTTGGATGATGTGCTGAAACACATTGACATCTAAGCTGCCATGAAACCACAGTCTCCAGGTATAGTAAAAGAGCTTTACCTGTTTCACTCTTTGTGAAACTCAGGTTTTGTGGAGGGGTTTAACTCGCTGCTGGCATTAGCCTCGTAGGCACATACTGGCACGATGTGGCACATATGTATCACACTTTGTCTGTCTCTGGATTCTGCTTACAGCTCTGGGGTTCATCTGTCCTTTTAGATGAAGTCATGCCTTCCACATCTGATTGCAGCATTTGCTGGGTAAAATTGGTGTAATGGAGAGTACTTTCACCATTTATGTTGTCAATCACATGTATATTGACCATTTCAGCTGAACTGTTTGATTTTTCTGTTCCAGCAAACTATAGTAAGAAATTTGGACCCAACAGTAAGTCTCTAGTGGAATAAAATTAGATTTTTTTTGGCCATGGCTGCAATTGTTCTGGATATCAAAGAGTCTTACTAATTCTTTTTTGTTTTTAAAGTCATTGAATAGCGTGTTCATTCTTGGCTGTTTTCTTCTATTCCTCCTCCTCTCAAGTGGGTTGCACAACTTGACATTAAAATCAATAATTCCTCATTGATAATTGCTCTCAGGCTATGACATCAGTTTTTTCTGGAAATATAAATTCATAGTGCTGATAGCAGACTATATGATTTCATTCTGGAAACTGGCCAGTACAGTTGGGCTCCCTGATGTACAGGATGCAAGGGAGGAGATGATACAACACTAGTGTGCGTATGTGCCTGACACATTCGGTTTGTGTTTTCTGTTTTGTTTTCTAGGGACTGCTGCGTTATAAGAGCACATCTTTAATTCAGGTGTGCTCTGATAAAACCAGAGCATCTCCTTGCTATTAATTTTTTGAATATTTTTGTTGTTCAGATTCAGCTTTCCTGTTTTCTGCCTTTGCATTATTTATTTTTTGCCTGGCAGAGTGAATTAATTGCTTCTTAAAAATATTGCTGCAGGGATTAGTCTGCCATAGGCATTCTACTTCTCGCCTTTCTGCAATTCCTGATGGTCTAATATGTGGGCTTCGGAGGCCTGGTGCAGACCTGCGTTGAGGCAGACTGCTCAGAAGCAGATGTGTTCAAAAGGATTATCAGGAACATTCTTTGTTTGCACGTGGGCGGAGTGGGCTTAGTGTTCAAGTGAGAAAGACCACGGCAGGCGGCTCCAGAAGTTAGGAATTGCAATTAGATGCTGGAACAGTCAACCACAGGATGCTGACAGGGCCAAGAATTTAATAAGGTTCAAAAAGGAGTTGGATGTTTGCTTAGGGGTTAGGAATAGAGGGAGTTGTCAGAATAAATGATTACCAAACTTTTTGGAGGGAGTATTAAACCTTATGTTTTTGAGTCTCTGCTGGTTTCTAGGTATCAGGCTAACTTAGCCGGCTTCTGCTTATTCTGGGCTCTTAATGTTGCAGAGGAGATGCAGGACTAGTCAGACCTATAGTTAGTGATCCACTTTGGCAGTTCTGTGTTCAGAGAACTATGCCCAAAGCTTTTGGGGACTGGGAGCATCACATCTGTAGGTTTGTCTTGCAATGCAGTGTCCTCTTGGTTTCAAACATTTTAGCGGTGGGCTGCTTGTGGTAAGGGAAGATACTTGCACCCTCAGCTGTAGTACCATTCCTGTGTGAGCTCCCAAAGTGCCTTGGTGGGGAGTAATGTATGTTAGGGGCTAACTTTTAGACAATGCAAGGCGGTGTCGGGGAGAATCAAACCAAACCAGTGAGGCAGGATCATTCTTGGCTAATAAAGCTATTAAGCGTGTCCCTGAGCTCAGGCTGTACACCTTCTCAGAGCTAAGCCTGTATCCTTTGCAAGAGACTATATTGGGATTTGTAGCTGTGCCTGTTCATTCAACGTTGACTTGTACCTCCTCACAAAGCTTTTTATTTTTAAACATGTTTGCCTCACATATGCATTGTGCACACCTCAGGCACTGAAGTGGTCCTTCGGGAGTGGCATGAGCTCAGCAGGTTTCATCTCCTGACGTTCCAGCTGGCTCGCCAAGTTCAGTTTGAGCTTAAAGCTGGTTGAAGGCAGTCTTGTTTTCCCTACTCCCTTGCGTTATCCCTGCCTCTTATGCAGCCAGACAGGGAGCTGAGCCAACTGAAAACTTAACCCTACCCTCTCTGAAAAGAACACTAGTTTTCCTCAGTCTCAGTTCCCTGAACTAGCTTTCCACCTAGCTGTAAAAACACCAGTGACAATGTAAAGGAGAGGTCAATATAACGTGGGCAGTTGTATATGGGGGTGTAGGACATCAGATTTAGCATGAATTGGCTTACCCTGTATGCTGAGATACTGTATTTCTTCCTGCAATCTTAAAACCAGATGCAAAGCAGAAACAAGCGTGGGGGGGTTATCCCCTTTTTATTTTTTTTTTAAGAAAAAAACTTTCAGTCTTTGAGCTTAGGCTTCCATGAACTGTCTTAATCTGCAAAGACGTTATTTTTTATTTATTTTGCTGCCAGTTTTGTATAAAAGAAAAATGGTAAAAATGCCACCTGACTTTTAAAGTTATCCTATGGGTTAATTCCAATGCTTTTGGATAAAAATGAAGAGAGAATTTTCATCCTCTTCCTATGTTTGCTGGAAAAACCTCTTGCAAACAAGGACAGTGATACTGTCAAGGAATGCTCATTAATATTCTCTTTCTCCAGCAGCAGCGTAACTTCTTGATAGTTAAATGTTATCGTCTCACACTATGCCTCTACCAGTTTTAAAAAAATTCTCTAGGAAATGACAATAGGATGGAAAGAAACTTCCAGGATTTTAGTATATACAGCACCTAGGATGAATGAAGCCTTGCAGCATATTGTCTCATGACTGCTGAGAAGTTGGCATTTCTCTGTAGGGAAAGTCACCAGGTTGTGGTTGTTGGTTTGTTGGTTTTTTTTTAAAAAGTAATTTGGATGACATGAGTGAAGGACAATGTTACCTTCAATAAGGCATGGTTAATACCATGAAACTTAAGAGTTTGTTTATATTGTGATTTTTGTGCTTCAGCTGTAGTTAAGAAGTGGTTAGTTTCTCCAGAGCAAGGGTTTGTCTGCCCTGTGGTTTCCTATGTTTTGAACCTGTCTAGGTATCTGGCAGTGGTTGGGTGAAGGTTAATGTCTGAGATGCAAACTGCTTGCGGTCTTTCAGGTTCTCTGCTGAGATCACCCCTCTCGCTAATGGGACTCTTGCAGCGAAACCTGGAGGATGCACCCTGCTGCAAACCTAACTCCACAACCCATATTCCACCTGCTTAAACAAGGACAGATAGGTTAAAGCATGGAGAGAGATGATGGGGCAGCTATTGCAAAACATACAAAGACTTCCTTTCTTCTTTTCAAATTGTACTGAGACATCGGAGGTATTCCGGTCTCAAAACCGGTGGAGCCTGCAATACATGTTTTATGGTATTGGCCTGGTGGAGTGTATTTTTAAAAACTTGAAGGCATGTTCTTGGTAAAGAGGACCAGAGAGGGGCTCCAGGCTCTTTGATTGGAGGGCAAAGCTGCTCCTGTTAAAAACACAAGCTCTGCATGAGTGTCGGAGCCAGTGGGTGCGGGTGGCAGGAGTTGCACGAGTAGGGGGTTAGTAACTTGTTCCTGTGTGCTACGATTCTGGATGGTAGTCATGCATGATTTTTAAGAACTTACGTGGGCATCACAGAAATTGGAAGTTGAAACACCTGTGTTTACCTTAGTTAACTCTAAGTAAAGACTTGATGTGTATTGAAGTGTTCTGGTTGTATGAAAGCTGTCTTTATCAGCCTCAAGCACCGAAGAGTTGCATGCTAACCACAAAAATGCCACTTAGGAATTTTGCTTTTTATAGAAAAAATTAAAAGGCAAATGAAGTAGTATGTGAAGATTGTATGTTTCCAAGCCCTCTGCAGCCAGGATGTCTAGAAGTACAGGGAATAGTCCTACAACTTTCCTAATGCTGTCAGAAAAAACACTGAACGTTGTGAAACTTGCAGTGCAGTTGTGGAAGTAGCATTGAGTCTAAACATGTGGGGTGGGTGTGTGCGTACATTCACACATACAACAGTAATTACAATAGCCTAAAATTCATGTCCTGACCACAATGATGTTGCTCCGTTTTTCAGTAACTAAGAAAGGAATTTGGCCCAGTGAATGAATTTGAAACGCTCTCAGTTGGCCCGAGTGATCCAGAAGCATTCCTTCATGTTATAAGAAACATGTGCATTTTATGTTCGCAGGCAGTGATTGCCGTATACCAGAATGCAAATGGAGTACTCCTTGCTTCTGCTGCTTCTTTTCTAACTCAGACTAGACTTGACTAGTTTATATTAACCAAGTGGGATAAAAGAGGCATAATGCAAGCCCTGTGTTAGAGCTGGGAGTAAGTTAAAGTCCTGTTCTGGTAGTGATTCTTTGTAGTTTTCAGCTTTCTGTCAAAAGAATAGGGATATGAGCCTACTTTGAAGGGGTAACGTGCAAAATAGTTTCATAATGTCCTTTAAGAGTAGTAGGGATTACATAAGCAGTGTTTACATCGGTGCCCGTATGAAGCCTTCTTGTCTTTGCCCGTTGTTCAGAATCGCTGAGGGTGGCAGGCGCCTTTGGAGACAGCCTAGTCCAATTCCCCTGCTCAAAGCAGGGTCAGCCAGAGGGGGTTGCCCAGCACCCTGTCTGCTTGTGCTTTGAGTATCTCCAAGGATGGAGACTCCACAATGTCTCTGGGTAACCTGTTACAGTATTTGATCACCTTCACAGCAAAAAACCAAACTAAACCAAAAAAAGCTTATGTTTATGTGGAATTTTCAGTATTTCAATTTGTGTCCTTTGCCTCTTGTCCTTTAACTGCATACCCCTGAGAGAGGAGCCTGGCTCCATCTTCTTTATTCCCCTCCACTGAACGGTCCCGGTTCTCTCAACCTATCCTTGTTTGGCAGATCTCTAGTCCCTTAATGATCTCTGTGGTCCTTCACTGGACTTGTGCTCTTACGTCCATGTGTCTCATACCAGCAAGCCCAGCACAGGACACACAGTACTGTAGAGGTGGCTCCCCCAGTGCTAGGCAGAAGGGAAGGATCACCTACCTTGATCTGCTGGCAACTCTTCCCAATGCAGCCTAGAATCTGTTGTCTGTCTTTGCTGCAAAGGCATGCTGCTGGCTCATGTTCAGCTTGTCTACCAGGACCCCCAAGTCCTTCTCTGCAAAGCTGCTTTCCAGCCAGTTGGCCCCCAGCGTGTGCTGGTGCTTGGGGTGATTCATCCCCAGGTGCAGAACTCTGCATTTCTTGTTGCTGAGGTTCATGACATTCCTATCAGAACATTTCTCCAGCCTGTCAAGGTACCTCTGAATGGCAGCACAACCCTCTGGTGGTATCAGCCATTCCTTCTAGTTTTGTATAATCTGAAAGTTTGCTGAGGATGCACTCTGTCTCATCATCGAGGTCACTAGCGAACGTGTCAAACAGTATTGGCCCCAGTATCACTCTCTGGAGTAACACCACTAGTAACTGTCCTCCAGCTGGACTTTGTGCCACTTATCACAATCCTTTGAGCCAAGCAGCTCAGCCAGTTTTCAATCCACCTCACCTTCTGTTCACCCAGCCCATTTAGAAGTTGTATGAGGTTGATATCTGCATCAGTAAATAGGGACCCATCAAGCCATTGCTCATTCAAAACCCCAGATAAATATTGCTGAAAACAGCAATTTAAAAATAAATAGTAATGGAAAGGCAGATAGAGAAGGCTGCAAAAGAACAGGGAGAGGAAAGGAGGGGGATAAGTACAGTTTTGGGTGGAATGGGAGTTCTGCTAACTAGCTGTGGCTTAGCTTTTCCTTTGTAAGAGAATTTNTTTTTTTTTTTTTTTTTTTGAGAAAAGTAAGTCAAAATGATAGGAAGGAAAAGTTCACAATCTTGTTTTGAGATCTCAAAAAGCTGCTTAAAAAACTTGAGCCTTACCATGGCTCAGTTTCACAAGGACAACTGGCTGAAATCAATGTATTGGATTCAAACCCTTCTTGTCCCCACAGGAGAACAACTTCCCTTTAATTATTGTTGATTTGTACAAACTTTTCTCTCTTGAGTATGGGAAATGATCCAGTACTTAATTATTAGGCATTGTGAACCTCAAGGTTATGCATGTTATGTACACGTTTATCTCAGCTTGTTCTGTTTAAATTGATACTAATTGGTTTTGTTGAAAGCAAAGCTCCTGATAAGATGTCTTGTTATCAGTGTTCCTACTAAGCTAATTAAACCCCTGAGACTGCACTGCTATATGTTTTTTTTTTTCTTCCTACCCTGAAAAAAAGTGTTTATTTTGTTCGTAGGCATATGAATTCCTGTATTGCAACTCTCACTTCTCTTGTTACATAGGGGTTTATCTTGCTGAGAGGGCAGCTCTGGCAAATTCTGCAGCCAGTCTATCTCTTGAGACAAAGCAGCCAGAGACTGCTAGAGAAGTGTTGGTAGGCCCAATGCCACTATAATTAGATGGTTAATTATAGTCAAGGTCATTTGGGAATTTGCGTCCCTGTTAGTATTTCTGAGACCAAACATCCCATTTCCAGATACTAGAAATGCTCATGCAAATATTATAAATCATGATACCCTAGAAAAGAACCCAATCCTAAAATGAGCATGGGTGTGAATATCACCCAAGTTTCCTATGGAGCTGTGTCCCTATGTGTCAGCCAACAATTGTTTCACCTTTAGGACAATAAAGCAACCACTGATGCAGTAGCATCAAATGGATGTGTTTGGATACCTTAAAATTCTCCCCTTTCTTTCCACCCAAACTCTGACCACTGAGTTAAGATATCTTTCAGTGCAAATGCTTGTAATGAATTTGGTGCTTAAAAAGTGCTTTGTGTGTTCTGGGAAATCACTTTTTTTTTTTAATTGTATTTTAAGGCTGGCATGTGTTGTTTCTGTTTGTGTAGGTTTTTGTGCGTGCTTCCCTGGAGTGGTATTACATGTTCAGTTATAGATTTGTAGTGTTGTTTCTGGGTAAATTGTTGTTACATCTGGCTGGCTATTCAGTCACGAAAAGTGACAGGACAAGTGCCCTTGAGGGCAGTCCGTTTCAGTAGTGATGTCGCATCTTATTGGGCCTTCAAGGTGAGAGAATTTCCATTCATTTAGATGGCTGTCTTATTGGGACCCCCTCTCTCTTTTCAATTAGTAGTACATAAATTAGTCTACTGGACCTTTCTTTGCAAAATATGTATTTGCAGGCTGGCTGATGACTTTATTTTTTAACTACTACTAATATTTTACAGTTTCAAAAGAACTGTTATGTAAAGACGAAATAAGACCTTGATCTTCCCAACATCTTTCTAAAAGATAAACAATCTTCTCATTGGAAATTGATTTAAAATATGTCTCATGTGTTGTTTAAAGTGTATTTGAGAGCCTGTGTGCTCCTTTCTCGTGGTTTGTTTGAGAACATATTTCTTGCCTGACCCCGACCATGGTTGTTACTTGTACTCTGCCTACTTGTTTAGGACATTGACATCATCATAAGCTTCAATGGGAGCAATCAAAGATTTTAGAAAATGAGGCTTTGAGTGGAGGAACTGTCTTGTTTGTTAACGTTTTCTGTCTGAACTAGAAACCAGCAATAGTAAAAGAAGCATAAAAACCAGTGAGAAACTACCCAGGGGCAGAGTTTGATGTTGTGTAAGAGGATGTTGCAGGTAGCCCTGTGGCAATAGGTATTGCTAACATTTGTGAATTCACAGGAGTGGCTGGATCCAAGTGATATTAGCTGCAGCACTGAGAATAGGAGAGGTTGAAAAAAACAAGGACAGCTTGACTGACCTGCCTGAACACCAGATTCCTATACTTTGCTTTAAGCCAGGTCATCGCCTTCCCTTTCTTTTTTCTATCAGACTCCTCTAAGTGATGGTGGCAGAGACTAATTTTCTATGTTGGTTCCCCTCAGTATTTCTAATGCTCTAGTACAGTTGGTATGTGTTAATGGTAACATTTGAAAGTATTTTTTTTTCTTCAGTTGCTTTCTGAAGGTAATTGACCTTCATTCTGTCACATATAAGCTAAAAGGACATTGTTTTTATAAGGTGTTCAGAACAGCTGCAATCTTTTCATGAACCCCAGAAGAGGTTTTAGGACTAGTTTCCTAGAAAAGCGGGAGTCTGTGGGTTGATGCTACCGGAACATCTCCTTCCAATTACAGCAGACTTTTCCTTCTGGAAAACTGTACAAATGGATTTTTCTTCCTCTGCGTTGACTCAAGGAAGGATGCAGTTGGAGATGCAATGTATCCCTAAGTTGAACTTTCTGTAGAGTGCTTCCTCTTCAGTGGAGTTGTAGACAGGAGCCATCCCAGGCTAAAAGGTGTCTGTTTTCATTCGTTGTTCACTGCTAGATTTTTCAGGGCTCTTGACTTTTACTCAATTCTTTTTGGTTTTGTCAAAAACTTCTCTCCTCCTTGCTTTAATAGATAGTCTGTGGATTCCACATTGCTGGGACAAAGAGTAATGCATTTCATTCCGTACTAGTTGCCTGAAGGCACAGGTTGATGTACTTCAGATAAATGTCAGCTTGGGTAAAATGCCAGGGAAGTTTTTGAGTAAAAGGATCGTCTGCTTCCCTTTGTTCAAGAAAGCTGGTGGCTTGTGACAAAGGAGGGAGGGGAGAAGAGGAAAACATCTGAGGTGCTTTATCAGATGAGGGTGAGCCCAGAAGCATGAGACAGCACAGATGCCAGATTTGAGCAAATATTGCTGAGTCTTGGCGGAGAGTGCTGCTGTGTGAGGTGGGGAGGGTGCATCAACCCATTAATCAGCTGTACCTCTTCACTAACTTTAAAGCACGCTAGGGAAGGATATAAGAAAATCTGTACAAAAAAAGATAAAACAAAGGTCAAAAATCCCTAGGTCTGCACTCCTGAATTGCTTTTTGCACGCGCTTTGTTCCTATTTTTGTTTTGCTTCTCTGCTGTATCAGCTTTTTATTGTTCATAGAGAGACAAACAGACTCTTGTTCCAGAGGGAAGGGGGCGACGGGAAGGCCTGGGTAAGAGAGGAGGAATGTCCTGTTCACTGCCTCACTGTGGCTCCAGGTTCAAGACATCAGGGGAAGGGGGGGGGGGGGGGGGGGGGGGAGGATTTCAATGTATAAGGAGCAGCAAAGTGTCAGAAAACAAGCAACAATGAAAACAAAATGCAGCCAGTAACCTTGGGGCTCTGACACTGAACAAATGTTTATCAGAGGAAGATTTTGCTGGACATCACCGGATAAGAATGAGTTGATGTCACTCTTGGCAAGGGCGGGAGCTCGTTTTTTTCCACACAAACAGCACAACACGGCAAGGGGAAAGGAGAGGCAAGGGTGGGAAGGAGGGGAGGGGAAAGAGGAAGAGGAGGAGAATGCTGTTTGCTATAAATTGGGCTAATACAAATATATAAAAGCATGGCTTGTTTTGTTGGAAGGAGTATCAGCGCTGGGACATAAATAGACAAAGGTTAAGGATGCTTCAGGGCTCCTCCTACACCGTGGCTCTGAAGAGCTGTACACAGATTCCTGACGGCCGTTGCGTAATTTGCTTTGACTTGCTCCCAGTCGAGAGCGTACTATGGGCTCATTCCTGTGGCCCTTATTCAACAAAACCTCATTTGGCTTTAATGGGAATTTTTGCTTGAATAAAGAAGTTCAGCTTTTGTGACCTCTGGTAGCTTCAGTGCCTGGCCAATGAATAGGAGGACCTCCTCTCACCCTCAACCCCTGCCTACCCTTCTTTTAAAGATTCGTCGTATTTTATACTGCAAGTAATGCAAAGTTTTCTCTGCAGAGGGACTTACACCAGGCAGGCAGGCCGCAGAACGGTAAAAACTGCCTTCCAACAGGTACCACTTTGAAGCTAAGAAGTAACTACTGGTATTTGGTGAATTTGATGGTGTGTGGTGTTGGAAAGCATCTCAGAAAAGGTGTAGATATAATGAGTGAATGTTGTGATAGAGCAGTTTTAGAAAAAAATGCATCTGAAAACAAAACAAGTGAGTCTTCTAAAACCCAAAAAGCATGGGAAATCATTAACAGCATCTGATCTATGAGCCGCCTGTACTGGAACATCTACTGCTGATCATCCCCTGTATGAATGCTCTTGTAGAGCATAGAAATGACACGGCTTTTTATTTATTTAAAACATATGACTTGGTCTAATAATTTTTTTTTTCTTAACAAAAATAGGAGTTGTGTGATGTTTGCTCTCTTTGTGTTCATGCATTCTAGTTCAGAGCAGACCGTTTCTAGAGTGGCACAAGTTAAACTAGAAAAGAGCTCTTCGAGGCTGGAATAAGTACCAGTACTGAGCCTTCTGGCAGTTTAAACGTGAGGTACTTTGTGTTCTATATTCATCCCTTTCCTCATCTCCACCATATTTACAAGTTGCTACGAGCACCCTACAGCTACCCAAACATCTGTAAGGTATTTGTGTAGTTAGCAAACAGTCTTTCAGGATATCGAGCACTTGTGGAAAATTGGGCCATTATTTTTCAGAATATAAAAGGACTTAGACTGGGTTGCTGGGGGCACAAACTTTGCAAATCAATTTAACAATGTAACTTACATTCAAGTGGCTCTCATCACCGGGCTTTTAGTCCCACTGTGATAGTGTAAGGAGCAAAGCTTTACATTTGACCCTCTCGTTACACGTTTCCCTCAGGTATATGTGACTCTCCGGAAGCTTTTTAATTTGATGACTTCCTGCTAGATCCCGTTATCTCATTCAAAAAATTTGGCTAGCGTGGTTTTGATTGAATAAATTTGAGTGCTCTCTGTTGAATGACCTTACTAGACGCGCACACTTCAGACCTCTTTTGCAATGACTCAGCTCTGGGTATATGAGCAAAGAGCAGCACACCAGACTTCAAGGCAGGCTGGACAATGAAAAGCTGTTGCATTTGTGCTGGAGCCGTTTAGAAGTACAGGCTGCGAAGGAGGAATGGTCAGGTTTGTTGTGTGCTCCACTCCTTTACTGAAAGCTGTCAGAATCAAACAAGCCCTTTAACTGCTGCTGCAAGTGCTGTCCTCCTCTCCCTAAATTAAGTCAGAAGAAGAGGGGGAAAAAAATCACATATTCATTAATTAGAGACTTGAATGAAAACATTTAAGGTACTAATATATTTCTAAGAGAGTCGTAAGAACTCAAGGCTCTGAACTTTCAAGTTTTAACCTGTTCTAAATTGTTTTGTACCTTCATTTTAAGGCAGTTGAGGAGTTAGATACTGTTGTGTGTTACTGCCACTTGTGTCTTCTCTAGAGTTAGTTTTCCTATTCTCTTTCTCCCCCAGACCAAGAAGAGATGCATATGTGTCTGCAGTACCACGGTTTGTTTTCATGTTGCTTTTAGACTTTTCTTTGTTAGAGTGGAGATGTGGAGTCAGCATGTCGATATGTATTTATATTTGTGAAAACAAGAAATGCTCCATGATTTCAGAGCAAAAAATGGTAAGACTCTTCTGTCATCACCCCTGTGGTTATGATTCCCAGATGATCAAAATTCTTCCCTTACAACTT
Organism: Anarhynchus alexandrinus; assembly: GCA_008711295.1. NCBI lineage: Eukaryota > Metazoa > Chordata > Aves > Charadriiformes > Charadriidae > Anarhynchus > Anarhynchus alexandrinus. The sequence goes on along the minus strand of VUYV01000084.1, from coordinate 293,202 downwards.
CTAAAAAAAAAAAATTGTGGCTGGTCCCCTTCTGCATCCCTTTTCTGAAATCTACCTCTGAGCCTGTTTTTGTACAGTTTGAAAAAGCAGTGCTAAAATCATTGCAAAAGTGGTTATGTTTGTGTAGGACCCTATACCAAAATGGTATCTGGAACAGCTACTTTCTGTTAACAGCTGCAGGTCTTGCAGCTGTCCTGATGTTACCGGTGAGCCTACTGTGAACAAAGTTTAAGCATGCAAGGTCTATCACCTTTATAAGAAACTGAAGAAAGTACAGATTGCATCCTGCAGATGGAGAATCTAATGTCAAAATCACATTCCAGTTACAGTGAATTGGTGGTGGATGTAGTAGGTAGAGGTCACTTAGACCTGGATATACCGTTCGTAGGACTTCAGTATTTTGCTGGGTTCAGTATTATACTTGACCTGATGGAAGGTTTTCTGAAAGTTAAACTGAAGCTACCGAGTCTGCAGACTGTGCAAAGGAAAAAGCCGCTGCGGGTAAGGAGTCAGCATAGGTGCCGCAGCATATCAGCCGTAACCATCAAGTGACCATTTGTAGGCATTGGAGCATGATCCTTTCTTCAGTGATCTGAAAAGCAGAGTCTTAGATGCTGTCTCATGGGAATGCTGAGACTCTACAGTTTGCTATCAAGAGCTTTAAAAATGCCAAATGTAGTGAAAAATAACTCTTTCTTACCTCTATCCCTTTAAAATAGCAGGAAATGCAGATAATGTCCCAACAAATGTTTAATTTTCAGTTGTTTTCATGTATAATCTTCAAAACTTAATTTGGAAGCATTCTGCCTTTTTTTTCCTCTCCCTACTTTTATATCAAAGAAGAGTATTTGCATGGGACCAAGGCTGTCTTTGGCTTTTCAGCTCATCCCTTCCTGGTATTTTATTTCTTATCTGAAGTCAGAACCTTCTGCACTGAGCATAAGAATCAACTGCTGTCAGTGTCGCAGAACAAGTTGTTGTTTCAGATGGTGAGTGAAGAGAAATTGACCTTTATGGGCATGTATCTATATTAATATAGAATAATGTGGGTTTTTTGAGGTGCCTTTCTGCCCAGCAGTATGTTGCAGAGGGGTATAGGTGTCCGACTGGTTCTCTCTTGCTCAGGGGTCCTCCTGGATGCTGCAGGATCCAGGGACTCTGGGTGCTGCTGACAGCTGGGTGCTTGGGGCTGAGGAGGCAAATGCTGCCCTTCCGCTGTGGCAGGAGGCCTGAGCTAGGGGAGCAAGCCTTGCTTCTCAATGGATAAGCCGCAGTGTCCAAGCATTGCAGCTCTGCACTCTGATTCAGACCCCTCGTTAATAATTGAAAAAGTTACAGCACCAGAGCCTCACTGAGAGTTGTAACTGGCTTTGTGCGCAAGCAGTACCCAGTGGAGATGTGTTAATTGAAACGCTGTTAAGTTTCTCTTACAGTAAACCAAGTCAGAAAGTCTGGTTTGTTTGGCTTTTTTTTAAAGCCATACCAGATAAAATACTCAAGAGTTGAGTAACTATACAATGTTTTTAGTTTTATTTGGCTCTTGTGCGTATTTTCTAGTGTTATGAGCAAAAGCGTTAGATGTACCTCACATACCCATAATTACTCTAACTGGTGGTATTCTGTTGCTTTACACATCCATAACATGAGGTATTTTTCTTTCTCTTTTAGTGTAGTCAAAGGATGCCAAGAGTGAGTCCTGTGCCTGGGGGGCTCTTATAATTTTGCATGCCAGACTCTACCCTGGACAGAGGAAGAATGTCTGTCTGTCTCCAGATCATCCCCAGAGTGGGAGAGCTGATCTAACAGCTGAGATGAGGAAGGACATACCTGTCTATAGCTGTGTGTTTTGTGCTGCTTCTGAGGCTTGTTGGCCCCCTTGTGAGCCAGTTTGGCTTGCTGGGCTGATGGGGAACTAATAGCAACAAGTGGGTAGTTTTCGGGTAGGCTGGTGAGCTGAATCCACCTGTGGAGGAGCCCAGCGAGAACCGGAACTAGTACAAGGATGGGGCCTGGCCTGCATGGCAAGGAGGGGTGGCAGAGTAACAAGGTTCACCCCCTTTTCAGCGGCAGAGTGCCCGAAGATGAGCTGAGGATGTAGTTCTGTGAGGGTACCTTCTTGAACAGGGACAGGGGGCTTTTCCTGACTGCTGGGGGGCTTTCCAGCTATAAAGGCCTTATAGGTCTTGTAATGGACCTTATAAGTACCTTGAGGGAGACGTGATTTAGGAGGAGCAAAGCTCCACCTACCATGTATTTAGAACCATTATGATGAGGAAGTGAAGCTTTGCTATAAAATGACTGATACTTTCCATGACGGACTTCGGAAATAGGTTCGTGCTGTGCGTGAGCACGCCATCAGCAGACTGTATATTAAAAAAAAAGGGGGGGGGAATGTTTTTACAGCTGCACTGTTTGGGGGGGGTGTTAAGTGGAGGGAGAAATGAATTGTTATATTCTGGGTATCTCTAACCGCAGAGGGAGTGACACATGTACTTGGCGGAGCTGGAATGTGGAAGTTGTTGTGGCTGACTCTGAGATGTGTCTCCCCGGGTTGATGGCCACATTGGGACTCCAGTCATTGTCTTCCAGCGTGGGGAGCCAGGGCTCAAGAAGCTCCCAGGCTCACTAACCCTGTGCTGTTACTTGTTGTAACTGATAAAAGCGGTACTCCTAGATTACCATTACCTATGGGTTGCCTATAAGGACATGATCACACAAATGTTGTCATTGGGTATTCAAAGCTTGCTTAAGTAGCAGCTTGTTTTAACAGTAAGATGATCCTCTTTCATAATATTTTACTAGTGAGTTCGTTTACTAAAGTGCAAAGGGAATGTAAACTGTACTACAGTGGAGGTGCAATTTGCTTGATTATTCCCCCCCCTGGGGATTTTAAAACACTTTGTCCTAGGGATTCCTTATTGTGCTTTGTCTTTCTTCAAGGCACTTTGCCTCTTGACAGTATTTGACAGGAGATGATAAACGTGGAGGTAATACAGAACACAGCAGGCCACTTACTTCTGTGTAACTGCTCAATGTTTTAGGTACTGCAAAGCCCCTGCAAAGCTGAGTGATTAGTTTTTTAAACACATTGTCAAAAGTAAATAGTGTTTGTTCTGTGTCCTCCTTCTCTCCCCAAATCAACCTTTGAGTAATTTCAGTATCCTAAATTTAGTTGTTATAATTTCATGCCAGCTCCATGTTTCCTTCTGGCCAGGGAAAATACCCTTATGTTGCAATACAATGCTGGGAACAGTAATAGTTATTTAGATACCAATGTCGCTGGGAAAATGACATCCATTGTATCCCTTGAGTTACTTCTAAAATTGGTTTTAATGGATGCGGGAAAAGAATCAAAACAGACTGAGACAAAAAAGTACATCAGCACTTGAGTTTGGCTAACTTAAATTAGGAAGGTAGGAACAAAACCCAAAGATTTAAATACAAGTTGGAGAGCTAGACAGGGATGAAAGTGTTGGTTCAGACTTTGGTAGCAGGCGTTCACAGAAGAAATGTCAGATGGTAGGATCATTTAAATAGAAAATGGCTCTTCCTGAATAATTTTGTGCTGTTTGGGTAGTGCGGTTGCCAAAGAAAGAAGTTCAATTGTCTGAGGCCATGCAGGTTTGCAAAATGATGCTTCCTTGCTTTGTACTGAACAGGAGAAATGCAGTGGGTAGACCTCTCTCTCCTTTTCTCAGTTGGACTTGCTAGTAGATAACCACTTACTGTAATAAACAAAATAGTCCAGTTAAACTTGTTCTTAGAAAAAGTAAGGAACAATTACTTAATTTCTGTGAAGTATATGATGTATGAGCTATGTACTTATGGGTTGTATCATTTAAAAAGTTTCATCAGCCCCACTTGGACTTTGCTACTCCTGAGCAGTGCAGCCATTCCAATTCATGCTAGTAAAGCCTTTGGAGAAGAAATCCAAATGAAAATTTGGATGTGAAATGGCAGCATGCATTGCTAGCAAAATGGCTGAGTGGTGAGTGGGGTTGTATGTGAGAAAAGAAGATAAAGTAGAAAATGTCAACCCTGTTGCATTTACAAATGTCTCTTGTTATTTGCTATATTTTCCTGAATGGACATAGTAGAGAGAAATTGCTATTCCTAGTACCTGTGGCCAGAAAGTGTCAATAGTATATTTTGGACAGTTCTTCTTTGATGTATATTTTAGATAGCGCACTTGGAAAAATGGACAAAGGCCATGACATGGCAATAACTCTTGGCCATGGCATTATTTTTACTGTGGCAATGTGCCTTCGCTCAAGCCCTTAAAATTTGGGGCTGCATTTGTAGTTGAGGATATAGTGGTTGCCAGAACAGAAATCAATGATTTTAAGTCTAACACTTGACTGTATTTTGGCCTGATACAGAAATTCCCTGTGAGGAAAGAGGAAGAAATTGTCACAGGTGTCTGCTTTTTTGTGGTGATACAAAAATGATAGCAAATACATGAGAAATGTTTCTACATACCAAATAGAAACTGTTTATTTCGTGTATATAAATGATGGTTATACCAGAATCACCACTGTGCTTTGTTTGCAATTATAAAGCATCAATAAAAAGTTTCATCAACAGATCCTATTGCTTACTTAAAAGGAACTCTTTCAGTGAAGCTACCTTTAAAGTTTTCTCTGCCACTTTTAAAGCAATTTTCTCCGTCTCTGGAAAAGAAAACTGAAGTCTTGGAGTTGCTGAATCTGTAATGGCCTGTTCATCAGTCTTGCTCCCTGCCATGCTGTGGCAATAAATTGCAAACAGAAAGCTCTCAAATTGACACCTGAACTGAAGAAAGTACCTGAAAGTTTGGAGAAAACCAACAGACAGCAATATCAGTTAATCTAATAAAAGATGTTACTTGTTGAAGAAGCATACCTCATTTACAGGCATGTTGTAGATGTAATCTGTGAGCCTGAAGCGGCAGGGCATTTTGCCTTAAATCGTCTTTCCTGTAACGTGGTCTCAGGCACAAGGCCTATGAATAAGTTACCATGGAGAAAACTAGGTTCTGAACTCGGGCTTGCAGCACTTCAGCTATGCTGTAGTAATTGCCTGTGTGTGCTTTTGCCTCTTCGTAAAAGCAGCATAGTGTACTCTGCCCCCATTGAATTTATTTAGGGTTAGTGTGTGTACACAGGCTGGTTATTGTGGAGTAGCAAATGTGCCCCAACTTCACGTGGGTGCCCTTGTGCTCAGAGGTGATTTTAGATGTCACCTTTCCTCCAAACCACTGAACACTGTTTTTTTGTTTAGTTTTTTTTCTGCTAGTACATGCTACGTCGTGTGGATGAATATCCATGCACTTTTGACTAAAATAAAATAAAGATTGCTGTGAGGTTAATCTTTATTACTAGTACTAGAATCAATTAAATGAGTTTTTGCCTGTAGATGTTGATTGTTTTTTTTTTAAATTTTATTTAAATGAAATTGAGTTTATTTTTTCGCCACTGTCCCTTTTCTCTTCTATCTACAGCCTAGAAAACATTGCATCTGCTGGCAAATTTCAACCAAACTTTGCAGTGGGAGAGAGATAAGAAAGGTAGTTAAGGTCCTATTATTTCAAGGAAGGTGGGTGGACAGGTAAATTGAGACTCTCTCAATGCTTTGCATGCATAAAAAAACCTGAAGTGACAGCTTGCTGTTGCTAAAAGAGAGAAGTCCCCCTCTGTCCTTTCCTTCCCTCTCTCCTGGGACTAGCTCTAGTTTTTGATTTCCTGGTGCTCTGGTTGCTTTTGCTACCCTAGGGGAAAAAACCCACTGGATTAGTTCTCTGTGGTTTTAGTGAAGTGAATTGTTTTCTGTGCAAGAGCTGTGGTGAGGCACATGATGAGGAAGATGGGTGCTGGACCTTCCCTCTTGTGGAGCACGTATGTGGGGGTCGGTGATTTGGCTCTCGTTGTTTTATGAACCTTTATTAGATGTCTGAGAATCTGTGTGGGAGAGACTGCGTTGATGCTCAGTGCTCAACACTGACAGTGCTGTAGGAGAGCAGGCTTCACCACTGCCTGCCCTGCTGGCGTTTGGTATTTGAGGGTGAGAGAAGGGGAGGGATGTTCTGGCAGCGAAGTCATTAGGCCAAGGGACAGCAGTTTCCATGTGGTCTCAGATAAATCATTTAATCTCTTGGTGCCTCAATTCCTCATCTTATAAAATGACGTTAGTCTTCTGGCCTTTTGGTTTGCAGAGTACTTGTAACGGGGTCAGCTGTAGCCTGCGGATATCACATGCTTACGCAATCAGATGATGGTAGGTCTTGGGTCTCTCCAAGAGAGAGAGGTTTGTGTTTTTTTTTTAAAAAAAAAGTTTCTGCAGAGTAAATATAGCTTGTTGCATGACACAGGACCATCGTCTCCTCGCTTCCCTGTGAACGACCCCATCCATTTTTCGGGGCTTGTGCCTATTTTTATACTTCGGGGTCTGTTGCAGGAAGCTGGCCATACAATATTGCAACTGCATGGTCAAACCCACTTCTTTTCCATGTTACTTCTGTGTTCTAGAAGTGAAAAATCAGTGGGGAGGTGAACTGTGTAGGATCTTGGCTGCTTTTAGTTGACAAAGTGCAACTGTGTGCTTTTCTTCAGAGTATCTAGTGTACCTTTTTCCCTACCTGAAGCTTCAAAAGAAGGGTATCTGTAGGCATATTTCCAATTTTATGGCAACCGCTAGCAACTTTTTGAAGGTGTAATACTGTGCAATCTCGTAGTTCCAGAGAGGCATGTCTAAGTAACTGCAGACTGAAATCTCAGATGCAGATAACAACTTCTTTTCTCCTTTTGGACATTCAGGTTTCTAACAATCCAAATGAGGAAGCACTTCTCATTTATTTCTGTTTTACTTCTTTTCAGATGGAAATTTTAATTTAGAGATTTTTTGCATCACTGAGACATTTATGTTTTGCAGCAGTCTTCAAAGTCCTGATCATGATCAGGCTCTGTTGTGCTAATTGCTGTATGGATCACACAAAGCATGGAGCAAAAGTCATCATATTGGAGAAGCTGCAAGCTTCAGTGGTGCAAAAAATTGTGTGCACACTACTGAGTATGTATAGCCATCCTTATGTGACAGGAGAAAGCTTTAATGCTATATAGAAATCTTTCCAGGATCTAGTCCTAAGCAAAAATGAGGCTCGATAGGAAAGCAGAAATATCATAAACAAATACTCTTTTAGTGTAATTAATAATAACTACAAAACCCGCTCTGAATCACAATTTCTGCTAATGTAAATTATGTGACCTTAATAGGTGGAAATCTGTAAGAGTGTGGGGCTTTTGTCTTAGAATTGTAGCAAACTACCTTTTTGTAGAAGTCTAAATGTCTTCAATCTTCTTAATGTTTGTTTTTTAAGACAAATGGTGGAGGAACAAAAGGGGAGGTGATTTATATATCTTGGTGAGTAATGTCTTACAGGCAGGAGCTTACACTGTGTTAGGAGGCCGAGGTGCAGTATTCATACCGAGAGCATATTTGAGCTCTGTGGTCAGAAAAGTTGCCTGTTAAACAATGTGACGAGAGTCTTCAACCCATCTGTCACCCATGCAGAAGTAAACGATCACATGGTACCGACTCCAAAGTAGAGGGAAAATCTGCTGTTACAGCCAACATTCCTTGCCACAATACAAATATGTTCTTTGCTCACATAATAGCTATTCAGTTTGCCTACAGACATTGTGTTCCCCCATTAAAGTTCAAAGGAATTGAAAATACACATTTGACAAAGGCAACTTTTGTCTTGGAGTGAATATGGATTTTATTACAAGGTGTTTTATCAGTGAGATTTTTTAGAAAATAAACTGGTCTGTGAAAAAGATCATGTGGTCATCCACATTTGCACATAAAGATTTCTGGGTGAGTAGCAGTGATTTTATTTTATTTTTTATTTTCTTTCAGTTTCTTTATGGTGGACTTCTACTAATTCTGTGGTGTATGCCACCACGAAAAAACCCACAACAAAATACAACAACCCCCAGAAAAGCTATTTTGACTCTTCAGGCTTTGCTGAAAATGAAGTCTTTTCTTAGTCTTCAAGAATGAGAGAGGAAGTACACAATTAAAATTCAAGGCCTTTTGTCAATAAGAGCCCTGTAAATCTGATTACCTTATCTGTTTGGAAGTATTTTAATGCCCTTTATTCTTGTGCATATACATGTGCAATTATTTCTTTCTCATAAGTCTTATTGAAGTCCTCATACATGGAGAATGTACGGAAGTGAGCTCTCTGTCTCAGCTAATAGCAAGTTGCTGCCTCCAAACTTGTGCAAGCAGTAACGGTCAAGAAAGAAGACTCAGTCTTTAGGGGTATAATTTCATCTGTTTCTTGTGTGGATCTCTTTTTTGGTACTTAGGATGCCTGAAGGTACTGGCAAAACAATCTCCCCGTGCAAATAGCAACAAGACAGACGACTATAATAGTTAACCTGTGGCCACTGAGGGCAGACCTTATTTAAGAAGCTCGCCAGACTGGGTAGCTTCTTCAGGTTTCTATTAGAAATACTTGATGAGGCAATACTTGATGAGTTGTGGGGTTGATCATTTTTAAATACTCTTGGAACACAGGAAAATTCCTGGAGACTTGAAAAACACTAGTGCTTTTTAAGTTAAACTAATGCTGTCTTAATGAGGGTAAATTAAATGACTCAATGCTATTACATTAATAGTAGCCATAGTCTACTCAAATTCAATGAGCAATAGAAGAGCTGAAAAAAGTTTACTGTCTTGGATGAAATTTATGAAGAGGAGTTTCGTAAAAAATGAGAGTAGTAAGAGGAGAAGTTGGGAACAGCTGAAATAAGGCAAGTTCCAGGTAGCACAGCTGATTTTGAAGGGTGGGAGAAGGGGAAAACAGTGTAGTTAAAGCAGTGTGAAGGGAGCTGTAGACAAAAAGATATCCACACACAAAAAAAAAGGGAAAAAGAAACCTGTGTTAGGAAAGCAAAAAATCACAAACTGTAGCAGGTTAAATAGGAAATCATCAGGAGACCAGAGTAGAAATTCCTTGAAAACAGGTTTCTACTAGTATATACTTGATAAAAGCTTTTTAGATTCTCCAGAAGCTTGCTGAAGACTCCGTGGGATTGTCTTCAGAGCAGAGTTTCAGAAAAGCAAAATCAATTAGTTGAATCAGCATTTGCTGCAAAAGAAGTACGTCATTCTTTACAAGGATGAATAAGAAGTGTTCACAGAAGAGGCTTTAGAAAAAATGGCAATGTACACAGTAATAAACCTCCAGAAACAGGTACTAGAACTGGGAATGCCTCTGTAAAGTTGACAAGCTATTGTTAATTGTGGTGTGTAATCTGTTGCTTCATTTAACCTTGCTCTTGGGACAAGGGGTGATGACATGTACAATACACTGTAATGCATGCTCTTACCAAAGGGTGTTGCTGATTAGTAGGCCCAGCAAAGGGATAGCAATTATAGAAGCAACTCAATTGTTAGAGGTGTAACCATTATACATTGTAGAAGAATTGACTTGTCTTTTAAAGAGGGAAATCAGGCCTCATGTTAGAGGTGTTACAGAAATTAAGTCTTCTGTGGGAGAGGAGGCTGATCAGTGGGGTTCTTGAGCTTGGAAAGATGATGGGAGAAAGTACACCCTACTTCATAGATTTCTGTTGTATCACAGCACAACAACTACAGGGTAGCAAGTGTAAAGCAAGTGAAAAGAGTTTTATTCATGCTTTGCGTAAATAAGCGTCTTACTTATTACCACAAGATATTGTGGAGGTAAATGTATACCTTTCAGAAAAGATTGGTGAAATCTGGGTGCTTCACTGAGCACGGTATTTTGTGCCTGAAATTTTTATTAATGGCTTTTGGAGGCAGGAAGGTTGTGGAAGAGGAAGAAGAACTGATAAAGATGTTGTTTTCTAAATGTCTGCTGTTGTCAAATGTTGGAAGCAGTATTCTGGGCAAGATAGACTTCTCATCTGATTTAATAAGGAGTTACTTTTAAAGTCCTCTCTTATATTCCACAGAAAGATTGGTTAGCTGATGACAGCAATCGTTTCTGGCCTTAAAATTAGTTACAAGACCATAGTATCATGTGCTTTGCTGTCTGTAATAATAAATTAACAACTGCAGACCTGTTGGTTTTCTCTTTGTAATGTCTGCTGTTACTGGTTGAAAAGGGGATTGAGAAGTGGAAATACAGAAGTCAAAAGAAATATTAATACTTTTCAGATTGGAAAGCGCTCAAGTTGTTGTTAAGATTGTCCATTAAAGCAGTAGAACATAACTACAGTGGGTTACTATGTTCTGGATGTATGTAGAATCAGTATAGCATGTAAAACTTTTTTTGAAGAACTTCACTTCTAGTCATAAAAATGCTTTTTAAACTAACAGCTTTCTTCTGCTCAGTAGGATGTGATTTGTTGGAAGTGTATGTTGATCTCGAACCAACAAGGAGATGACTAAGTAGGAGGAAAATGGTTTTAACATGCCTCTGCTTTGCCGAGGAATATGGAAACAATAACAGATTTGTCAAGTCTGTGGGTCAGCTAGCCTTGTAGTGATATATGATATTTTTCTATGCACGACATACTCGGTGTATTGGGTTGTTTTTTTAAAAGCACCACTTAGGAGCTGAAATGTGAATCTTTCTTTGTCCCAGGTGCTGTTTATCACCTTCATGTGCGTGCTGTTTACTGATCAGATGTATCCAGAGTAGGTGGGAGATCTTGACTTCTCTGCATTGTGGCAGGCACATGATGTGGTCTGTCTTCTTATTTGTTTTATGGTGTAATTTGATAGCCAAGACTGTGCATGTTTGGCAGTTGCCAAAGTATTTTTGGTCCACTAAAGCTCTGCAGTAGTCCTTCTCTCCCCGTTTTTGTTTTCCCCAAGCCATGACATCCTCCATGCCACCTTTCCTTATCTCACTGGGGTATGTTGCATCACTCATGTGCCAAGCAGTCTCTTCTCGAGGTTTCAAACAGTGCAAAGATGATTCCTAGTGTGCTTCCTTCTTTGGAAGAGAACCAACAGCTTGAAAAATGAATATTCGATTTAATAAGAAATTAAAACTTTAGATGCTGTTTTCTTCCTATTTAAGAGCAGAACCGTGCTCTTGGGTGGCAGGGAGTAATAACAACACAGATGAAATCACAGGAACACCCTTTCCTCAGTGAAGAAGAGGTAGTAGCTCATGAGTTAGTTGCTCTGAGATGTGCTGGTGACCAGGTTCAAGTTCTGGCTCTTTTGGGAGTGAGCTTGAACTGCTTAGTGACCTCTGTCTCTCCCCCTTTTGACACTTGTAAGAGTGACCTAATAAATATTTTTTTTGCAACAGATATGATCTCATATCTTATTACAAACCACGTGTAGATCAGTCACTGAGAGAGGCCCTGTTCAGTGGAGGTTCAAAGTGTGGGAAAAGGCTTTAAGAAGGCAGCAGTGATTTTCAAGAGGAGAGTTGTTTAATAATACCTGGAGGTATTGGCTGGCCAGTGCTGGCCATCTCTCTGCTCTAAAAATGAAGATTTCTCCATGCTGAATTGCTGGAAGCTTCTAGATATCTCCTCAACTTCCGGTTAGTGTAGGAAAAAAAGGCACCAGCAACACTCTTGTTTTTAACTCCCTACCCTTTTCTGTGTCTTGCTTTTTATTCAGGGTTTTTCCTATGGGTCTCAAGTTTTTCATGGGTATAGGGAAGTATGCTGCTGTCTCAAGTGCAGAGCTCATGGAGGAGTTACTGCATTAAACCTGTTTGGGGTCACTGCCTGCTGCTGGGGAGAGGAGGAAGGGAAGAGATCTGGGTTCTGTGGCATGGGGGGGTCCTTTCCAGCCCTGTATCTCTCTTTTTCTACCCCCTGGGCTTCCCTGGTAAAACTCTGGGATCTGAGGGGTTTCAGTCTCTCTCACTCTTGCCATCTGCTCTTTTGGAGCAAAGCTACTGACTTGCTGAAAAATAAAACGCAGTGAATTAATAAAATCATAGAATGGTTTGGATCGGAAGGGACCTTTAAAGATCATCTAGTCCAACTCCCCTGTCATGGGCAGGGACATCTTCAACTAGATCAGGTTGCTCAAACCTGATCAAATGCTCATCCCATTCAACCTGGCCTTGAACACTTCCAATGATAGGGCATCCACAACTTCTCTGGGCAACCTGTTCCAGTGTCTCACCACCCTCATTGTGAAAAATGTGTTCTTTATGTCCAACCTAAACCTGCCCTCTTTCGGTTTAAAACCATTGCCCCTTGTCCTGTCACTTACAGGCCTTGGTAAAAAGTCTCACTCACAAGCCCCCTTTCAGTACTGAAAGGCCTGGACCCTTCTCCTCTCCAGGCTGAACAGCCCCAACTCTCTCAGCCTGTCCTCACAGGAGAGGTATTCCAGCCCTCTGACCGTTTTTGTGGCCCTCTTCTAGATCCGCTATAACAGGTCCGTGTCTTTGTTGTGCTTGGGGCCCCAGAGTTGGATGCTGTACTCCAGGTGGGGTCTCATGAGAGCGGAGTAGAGGGGGATGTTAAAAATGTTAATATTTGTAGTATGGGTAGTACGTAGTTACTGTGAACAACAAAAAAATGGTGGATTGACTTTTTGACAACGGGAATTTCTGCCAGGTGGAAGGCTTGATGGCCTTTTCCATGCGGTTGTTTACTCTACTTTTTCCTTTCTTGCAAGTTGAAACTCTAAGCTAAATTGTTCTCTGGCATTGTCAGCATGAGCCCAGAGGTCTTTGGAGAAGCTAATTCCTTTGGTTTCTCCCTATTACATCACCCAAAATAATACTATAGTCTATCTTTAGGCATCATATGCTGGCTGGTTTTTATCGCTACTCCAAACATTTGTACTGGGTTGTATTTCCACCTCTGCCTTCTTATGAAGGAATTCCAGCTGAACAGTTAACGTCTTTTTTCACTTGAGCACGTGTTTTTCTGGATAGTGAATTAGAGGCTCCTTACAGTTTATTAATTTTGCTTTTAGCATTATGTAACCTGTACAAGGTTGTAAGTACACAATACAAGTTTGAGTAGCATGTTCCTTTATAGCTTATTTTACAGTCCTTGTCTATTCCACTTCTAAATTCTCATAAGCAGTGTAAGTTGGCCAAAATACACACTTCATGTTAATTAAATCTCTTAAACAGAGTCTAATTTTCTTCCTCCTCTTGAAGTTGGTGAGAGATTAGTAATAAAAGAAAATTAGTTGGTTGATAGCATCATGTATTTGATCGGTGCAGAAACGGGATAACCGCCTCAGGTGTATGGTGAACTCTTCTTTCCTGTGTGAACATACAGCATATTAAATGTTGACAACATTATTTGAACATTTATCCTGACAAGATAATTTTACAGAAGATCAGAATTAATGAATTGAGGAAACACTAGAGTATTAAAAAAGTCTTATTTCCTTCAGTGGATTTGCTTCCGTTAAAGTTTTGCAATTCAGCTGAAAGCAGGCTTGAAAGATTTGCAATTGCTATTGCTGGACCTAAGATTTTGTTTGAGATGATTCTTTCTAAAACATAAAAAATAATTTGACTATTGCTAACACAGGGTTTTGAGGTGAAGTGACTGTTTCCTCTCCTGACCTCTTGACTCAGGCAGTGTAATTGTAGTGGGCAACAAGTCAGTAAAACAAAATTATCTTTTTTTTTTCCTCTTAAGATGAGGAAAGAAAAGGTTTTGCGCGAAGGGTAATTGAGAGCATCCTGAGAGAATAAAATGTTGAGTGTTGATGAAAAGTAAACCTAATTCATTGTATCTGATGAAGTTGCTATCATAGTTTTGTTTTAATTTCTGTCTGCAAATGTTTTCAAAGAGGTTTAACTTTCTTAAATTCATAAAATGCTTCTGACTTATGTCTTGGTTTCTGTCTTGTTCTTGTGTTTTGGCAAGACCTTGATGTCACCAGTTGTAGCTTCCAATAAGCATGGGGGCCATCCAAAATAGTTTCCATTTCCCACTGAGGTACATTCTTAGAAGAACTTTTCCAATCCAAATAACTGGCATTTATTGCTTTTTAATTGTTTAGTGTGATACTTGCTTACATTTGCTGTTTTAATGTCTTTTCCTGTCTGTAAACTGAGAGTCCCAATGGGCACATGCGTGCAGTCACTGAATTCAGTTTACATAGCTTGACGGATGTTTTGGGAAAAGCAGATTGTGTGTATGTGCTGTTTGTCAGACATGGTGTCCCAACAAGAAAAAAAGTTGTGTTAATGCTGAAGGAAAATTAAATGAAAGTAAGTAAATGAAATAGCAAAAAAAGGATGGCCTTAAGAGTTTAGCATCATTTTTTCCAGCAGCTTTGGAGAAAGCGGTCAGTATGGCACACGTTTGCTTGAGCTCAGCAAACGTTCTCAAGTTGCTCTATGTAGGCAACAAACGGTGGGCAAGAGAAATGTCTCTGGACAATTTTGCTCCTCTGGATATTACCGGTGTCCCAATTTTAAGTCTAGTACCTTTTTTTGGTGAGCTTTTTGTGAAAGCTGGTCATGTGAGTAGGTAAGGATCTTAATTCCATGCTAAAAAAAAAAAAAAGTATATTGCTAGTCTTGGAGATTGTAAAGAAGAATCTTAGAAGATGAAAGGATTCTGAAGTTTTAAAAAAGGCAAGGTAAGCAAAACACAGACAGTTGACCCCTAATAATTTAACTTGGGGGTGTCATTTTTTATTCAGGTTGGTTTTGGGGGACCAGTGAATTTTTAGAGCTCTGCTTTTGATAGCATGATTCTAGTGAAAATAGTTTGAGTATCATGCCCATGTGGGAATGCAGATCTCAACTCCTTCCCCATCTAGCATACAGAAATGAGGAGGGGTTCATGTTTCACAGTTTAGGATTGTTTGTGAAGGAGAAGAAATGGGACTCACTTTACCCAGCGTATCGCTGAAAACCAAGCTGATCTGTGTTATAGACCTGCATTTAGAGTCTGTGTTTAAGTTCTGTCAAGGAGGGCTAAGCTGTATGGCAAACTGTTCTTTGCACTGCTATAAATCCTAAACATGCATGAATCTCTGATCCCTTCCCACTTTTAGCCTTCACTGGACATTGCTAAAGTCCATTCAGTAGCCTAAGACCCTGAATTAGTTTTTCATTACCCCTTAAAGCTTTTCTTATGGGTTTGTTCTGCTGCCTCTCGGCTTGCAGCTGAACTAGGTATATGATCAGTCAGATTAACTCTGGTCCTTCCCTTGCCTTGTAGGACTTCTCAGTGGACAAACCTCTCCGACCAACACCAAACTGGAAAAGCTGGACCCCCAGCAGGTGCTGCAGCTGTGTCTCCGGTACCAAGATCATCTTCACCAGTGTGCAGAAGCAGTTGCCTTTGATCAGAATGCGCTCGTGAAGCGGATCAAGGAGGTACGGTCTGCAGCATGCCAGCTTCTGGTGGGGAAGGGCTTGGGGCATTGGCTTGGCCATCTTGTGCTATGAATGCAGGTGCTTGCTATAGATGACCTTGGGTCACTTGCAGCAGTCCACTTCAAAGTAAACCCTGTAGACAAACTTGTGGGTGTGCACTTCAAGCAAAGTTTCCTGGCTTTCATCGTGGTTACTGTTAGGTGGTGTGTTTATTGGTTATGCCCTATGATTCCTGGTCATAAACAGTGGCTGTTCCTCTGGTATGGCAAGTACTGCAAGTAACTGTTGAAGAAGGAAAGGTGACTGGAATTTTTAAAGGTATCATTCCTTATTTAGGTCTGTATAGCATACATTTTACTATGCCTCATGGTTAGGCTCTAATTTAAGGAAAGAAATGGTTATCTTAACATGTTCTGTGGTTGGAGAAGGTAGTATTCTTTCTTCAGTGGATTAGTAGAGCTAGACTTTGTTTTCAAAGCCCATAACATGCTGTCTCACCTCTGATCTGTATGACAAAAATATCTTCCTGTGCTGCTGTTTTTACCACTAAACCATCATTTGAGAATCACTGATCTGCTTAAATATTCAATGATACTGTTGGGGAAGAAATTAATTCCTGGGGTCAGCAAGCTCCAATTGGATTGTCTTTCTCATGTGTAACTACTGATGTTGGAAGCAGTCGAATGGCTGACAGATTTTATTTTTTTTAAAAGTCAAGACAGACTGGTAAGAGAGGAGATGCTGTTTGAGAGTGTTTCCTCACATACTCCCAGATGGGTAGAAAAACTGGTGAATGCTTCATATGTCAAAAGTCTGTGAGCCCAAATACCTTTCAATGCCAAAAGAAAAAATTTTGAACAGGTGGTTAATTTTTATTCATGCAATATAAACAATGACCTTGATTCGTTGTTGCTCTATTGGCTTAGAGTTAAGAAAATCCTACATGACAAACTGGATAATAAATTTGATTCATTGGCTGTTTTGAGAAGCTGCTGTCATCATGAAGTTGTAAGTCCAAAATAATGTGGGAGCCATTAAAAAGGCCTTTATACTTTGGTGTATCAAGATCTGAGGCCAGCTATTACACAAGATGTAAAGATATTTGCAGATGTTGGTGAGTCAGATCACACAATCTCAGAAATGGGATTTAATTGCCAGCCTAATGACAGTGTACTGCGTTAATCCAAGCAGATTGTAATTTTTTTGGCTGTTAAAGTGTGAGAGGGAATATCGACGTGATTTAAAGTCATAGTAGATGCCACCAGTGCAATCTGCATTAGTTGGATTTGCCTTCTACAGGGCAAGTGGCAGAGTCCTTTTCAAATTAGCTATGGTGATGTTTTCTTCCAGTTTGTAAGGCTTATGATTTTTTCCATGTAAAAGAAATAAAATGATGATACTGATATTTTCACTAGCTGCTTTATCAGACTCCTCTCTGACAAAGTGAAGGAGAAATGGGCGACTCGAACTTGGGCATCTTACAAGTCAGTTGGGTTGGATTTTTTTTTTTCTTACAACACTTAAGTAACTTCAGATGCTTTCAATCCCTCTGCCAGATCTGGTGGGTTTTTACTGTTCATTTTCCTTATAATTTTTAAATGTTTTTCTTGCATTGGCTGTTCTGCGTGTGTGTTCTGGAGGAGCCGGGTGGGCCCTACTCAGCTTAAATCATTCTTTCCAAATTGTTTGGGCTCTCCTTGGTGCACTAAATCGAACCACTGTTGACAGTTGTTGACAACAAGGGGTGCAGCTGAACTACAGCAGGGTATGTCTCTCGTTACAAGTGTAGACAAAAGAAATCACATTTGGCTGCACCCATTTGTCAGCAATGATTTAGTTTCGCCATGTAGACAAAGCTTTGACCGTTGGTAAAGAGTAAAAATGAAAAAGAAAATGAAGTGTATTGTGAAAAGCATAATGTGTACATAAGCTGGACAGTAAGTTCTCTTATCCTCATTTTAGTAGTCAGTATTTCCCTTTTCCTTTCTTTAACACCGTCAGCATTGAAGTGTTTTTCTTCTGATAACAGACTTATCAAGTGACTGATGCTTTTAACTTTCCTACAAAATGCTGGTGAGCTTCAGTCCCCGATTTCCTACCGTTTGTCTGAGCTATGTTCACTTTTCAGACTATCACTGACTGTACTCGGGGCAGTAATAGTCCTACTGTATAGTATGCCACAGTCATACTGCCTGCAGCCAGGATTTTTTTTTAGTCTTTCCTGGACAAAATGTCCCAGGGGAAATATCTTTTGCTCATTGTCTGTGTGGCCAGAAGTTTCCTGGTTTCTGGCAAAACTCAAAAGTACTGTTGTAAATTTATTGGTTCTCAATAACTTATAATTGGCACACAGTCTGAATCAAAATCATTCTTAATAGGAAAGAGAATAAGCAAAAGCAAACAAAAACATTGCATGACCGTAGTTAGTGCAGATTTAAGTAGACCCATCTGTCCATTCCCTTACTTTGGGGACCAAAATGGTCTAGCTTTGCTCTCCATTCCATTTCCCAGTTTAGCTGGGACTTCTTTGCAGTGTGTTGGCTGGATCCATATCTGCTCCTAAATGTAGAACCTGTGCAGCTTCCAGGTTGCTGTGACTTGTTGTCTCTCAAGGAGAAACACATTTACCCAAGTGTTTGCTTGAAGGGGAAAGAATTGAAGATGTGATCGACAGTAGTTGACTCAACTGCATCTCTTCAGCAGTTATGCTTTCTCGTACCCTAACTATTGGTTTGGAAGGGTTTGATTTTTATGACAATAGGCTTTGTCTTCACTGCCCAAAAAAAAAAAGTGCTTGCATGTTTTTAAGGAAAAATAACCACTATGCATTAAATATTATGTTTCATATTAATTTTTGGCAACTGACTCACCATCTGTTGCAATACTGCATTAATTCCAGGACCACTGAAATATTTAGGATTCCTTTTAATTTTTTTCTCCTTACCAGTTTGAAAAGCATCAGAACAGCAATTTTGGGATTTATCTATGTGTTAATCCAGGGTTATGGCATCTCACAAAATTTGACAGTTTTCAAGAAAAAAGCCTGTGTGCAGCATTTTTTGGGCAATTCATCTATGCTTTGGTATTTTGTAGGATGAACATTTTTATTGGATGAATCACTACATTATTAACTTCTGGGGGCATTCTGTTCAGATGAGTCTGGGAATGGGATCTAGTCTGTCTACTAATGGACCCACATGAGCTTGTTATATATGTGTATGCTAGGAAAAAGGTTCATTTTTAAAACCCAGGAGATAATGTGTTATAAAATGCTAAGGTATAAAAGGCAATTATAGCTAGTTAACAGGTTAAACAGCTCTTCCCTGCACCTTGGAGCTTTTGCCAGAGTGTTTAGTGATGGGGACAGAGTTGACAAACATGCCTTACAGAGAATGTGGTACTTCAGGCTAAAAATCACAGGGGTGAACCATGACGTGCTAAGCAGGGATCAAACGATCTCGGTCTGCCTATTTTTGGGTGTTGTATGTAAAAACAAAAAAAACCCAAACCAAACCCCAATTCTTTTGTGTCTGTCAGCATCAGGACAAGAGCTCAACTGCAGTGTTTTTCCTGTGTTTCTGTGGTGGGTTTAGGGTCCTAGCTGTGGACAAGAGGTCTTGACATGCTGCATCCCACATCCATCTCTGCCATGACAGTGCTATAGATCTGCATTATAACTAGTTCGAAGTTTTGAGCAACTCCAGTTGCTGTTGGGTTTATGAGAGCTGCATGTGCTCTCTTTGCCAGGAGTGTCTGCCTCAGTTTTGTGATCTGTAAAATGGGGGGTTTCTGCCTGTATTAGTTTGAAGGCAAATGTTGACCAGCACTAAATAATAGGTATGAACTGGCGGAAAAGAGGAAATTAAGCAGGGAGAGAGCTACTTTATATTAAGTCCTTATCAGTGGAGGATATCTGTTTTGGGTGGTAGGGAGAGAATTTAGAGAGTCAACTGATAGGGGATGGTGAGTAACAGGGAAGGGGAAACAAGAAGAACCGGTAAAGGCTGGGGAACAGAGCTAAATTTTCAGAAGGGGCCCGTGATTTTGTGTGCCTCCAAAATTGTGTAGTTTCAGTGCCTTAAAAAAAAGACTGTTTCATGTACAAGGTGCTCAAAAATCAGATCTTTCAAAATATCTGAAGCTGAGTATCCAAAAATTACTAGTCACACTTGAAAATTTAGGCCTAGCTTCTTTCTATGAAAGCAAAAGGGAAGCTGAAAGCCATCTAAGCTCCTTTCAAGGAAGCTTTGAATAAAAGATCTTCAGCATTTCTTATTAGACTTCCAGTATTGGCAAAGGAGATGTGCTACTTGAAGTATCCTATGTAAGGCAAATGTAGTTCCTAGATAAACTGTGCTTAAAATGTATTTGAAAGTGGATTATTGGGAGGGCTCTTATGCCTTGCCCTAAAAACAAATATTGATGCGATGTTACCTGTAGCTTTTATTGCCATGGGAATCCCAGATTGACAATAATTTTGAAAACAGAACACTTTCTACAATACAAAATGAAATTAAAAATAACTCAGTCTAAGCTTGGGCATACCTGTGGGGAAAAAAAGCCCCACATTTTCAAATATAATAAACATTACTTTTATATTCTTAACTATTCTTAATAGTTAAACAACTTTTGTCCAGGCAGGCATTAATATCAGTAGCTGGTTTGCCATATAGCAAATTACAGTGTATGGCTTGTTTCATACCTGGGAATTCCTCTATGGGAATAGATCATTATTTTGAGCAAATATTCCAGAATAAGATGTATATGCATTTATTTTTTTTTTATTTGTTTATTTTGATTTTTTCTTTCCTTTACTAGCTTGCTGCAAAAAGCAATTGTAATGGGCTTCTCTAGTATGTAGTTACAATGTCCAGAAATACATCCCTTAATGTTTGGCAAGTAAATAATTTTTGAAGCCACACATAGCCCACATCTCCCAATATTTTAGCTGTTTAAATTGTGGATAGGAGTTAGATCATTATTTTCTATTAGCAACTAGTCTAGTGCACAAGCACATTGTAGCTTATCCCATGTATTTAAGATGCACAAATTGTGATTCAGCCATTCATATCACCATATGTGTGAAGTAAAACATGCCTAGCAATTTTGGGATTTAGGAATTTCAGTTTGTTTTTTTGTGAATGCCTTGTGACTTTTTGACCTTTATTGCAACTATGTTGTTTCTGTGATATTGAGCGTTTGTTTTATTGAAGAGACCTGTCGCCTAGTGGCGGAATGTGGCCTGCAGAGGCCATCAACAGGGTTTTGTTCCACCCAGAAGGAAGGAAGGATGGATTTGCTATGGGCAGAGCCCCTGGCTTTTAACCCCTCTCATTAGAGGTGAGGGAGCTCGCAGTGGTAGGGACAAGCAAGGAGATGGTACCTTGAAGGTGATGATAAAGGGAAAAAGCTGTGTAAGTGCAGAAAGCTGTTCCATCACCAGGAATGAATGAATCCTGGGCCAGAAACCTTGAAAGCACATTGCCTGGCTGGGGACTAGGTTGATGCAGTGCAGGATCCCATTAACCAAGGCTGCAATTAGAGTTGGGGTGCATATCTACTGTCTACTGGGTAATGCACCATAGTCACTCTTCTTAGGTCCGTTCCTCTCTGAGCAGAAAGATTTGGAGTGTCTGGGATTCATCCCATGCTCCAGTAAAAGTTGACCAATGTCCCTTTAGAGGATGGACTCAAATGAAAGGGAAGTTTTGTGGAGGTGTTTTTTGCTTGGTCTTTGTAGTGTTTTTTTCTTGTTTTAGTACGCTGCTGAGTGAGATGTTTGTTGTCATTCCTGTTAGTTATGGTTTCCCTGTAGGTGGTATCAGAGCTGAGTTTCCAAAACTGTTTGTGAAACCTGTTTTCAGCAGACATGCCCTGAGAATGACACACCTCCTGACTAAACTGAAGTAGGTCAGCAAAATATGAATGGCCTCACCAAGTCCGAAGTGCTGCTTTGACTTCTGGCCTTTGCTTCAAGGTCCATGTGCTCATATCAATCAGACCACTAAGTTACCTTTCATCCTGTTAAAGGGAAGGGCTCAGAGGATCAAAAGTAAGCCTGTTAAATGAAGCCTGGCAAAAGTGAAAATGGAGATGTGTTTAGTTTTGACGTAACATAATAAAGACTTTCTAGATGGGGCCACGTTAACTTGCAAGCAAAGCTGAGCCTTTTGGTTCACAGACTTAAATTAGCAATGCCCCAAATCCAGGGAAAGAGGCCTGAGAATTCTGTGGGGTGCAATATTTCTGAAATAGATAAGAACCTGGGTTGAAATGCCACTTGTATTTTCAAGGGATTTAATGCCATGTTGCCATGCCTAGCTAGAAAAGCTAAGGAACATAGTGTTCTGTGAAAAAGTCAGTACCTTATATATGTCTCTGGCATCTTGGAATTATGACATTGATGAGAACTGTGGCAATCTATCAGGCTCTTTATTTCTCCTCTCTTCTGTGATGAAGTGTTATTTATAAAGAGTGGAATCTTAACAGGCACCATCATAGAGAAATAAATGTGCGGGGTTGTTAAGCTGGAAACTACCTTCATGTCCTCTGGTTGATCTTGCTCATTTTTCTTCAGCCTGATGTGCAAGTAGCTTGAATTCTTGAGTGGTGGGGTGATGTCTTAACCAGCCAGCATCAAAATGGGAAACTTGAAAGCTCTTGAAAAAGCTTCACAATTGTTACTTTAATATGTAGAGTGAATATCTTGCTGTGTATGCCCGAGGCAGATGGCCAGTGCTCTGTTGTATGTGAACTTTATGAAGCGATCCAGCAGTTATTAAGGAAGAGGAAAGATTGTTTGCACTTGTGACAGCCTGAAATCTGTTGCGTTAACACACAGTGCTTCATTTGGTGTCATAAAAAAGACCAGTCCCTCCCTCCTAGAATATACGTGTGAAATCAGTTCCAGCGTGGTACCTTCTCTTGTGTTTTGGTTTCTTATGGCCTTTTGAGAAAAGGTCTAAACTGGAGTCCTTTCCACCACCAATTTCCAAGAAAGATTAGGAGATTAAACTTAAACAAGCACCTAGCTGCCAGAAAAGTTTGCAGTATTATAGAACTTTGGTGCTTAAGTGACTGGCACCAAAGATTGGCAGTCTAGTGTGCTAAGCCTTATATTAACACTTTCATCAGGATTACTCCATGGAAATTATGATTATCAGGTACCAGAAGGAATAGAATTCAGTTTCTTCTTACAGCTTGTTTAAACTAGGAAATTGGGTTTCTTATTCTAGCCTTGTTTCCCCAGGTGGAAAAAACAGCAACCACCCACAACCAAACACACCCCCCCACACGCACACCCCACACACACCTGCCCATGCTGTAGATCTTCAAATAGGAATATTGAAGTCCATTCCAGAGTTAGCAGACTTGATACTGAATTTGGGCATGAAATAGGTTTGAAATATGAAGAAAGCAAGTATCAGCCTGGGCTGTATCACACAAGGTACTTCCACAAGAAATAGGAACGTATTGATTGGATTGCACAAAGCTGTGAGAAGATCTCATGTGACACACCGTGAACAGTTCTCATTATGTTCAAGGAAGGTGAGCTCATAGTACAACAGAAGGGTTATAAGGGTGCCTGGGGAGTGGAAAACCTCAGGGAGGAAACTGAAAAAGCTTTACTTGTTTGGCTTAGTCAAATATAGACTGAAAGTGGTATAATTTCTCTTTCTAAATAAGTCTGGGGTTAATGTAGATTGAAAATGGTCTTCTCCTTCCCTGCTGGATTGTGTTGATACAGGAAAAGTCACTTTACAGGCTTTCATTCTTAACGATTACCTCCTGTTTCAGTGTTGAATTGAAATTTTCAAGGTGTCAGCTCTACTCCTAAGTGAGAACTTGGGGGAGGGGGGGGGAGATTGAGGGGGGAGAAGAGGTGTCAGGAATGTTAGCTAAAAGCTGTTCAGCAGTTTGACATTCATTTTAGATAGGTTAGCCAGTATTATTTGCAAATATTTGGAATTGTACCGATGGCTTAAAGATGGTAGGTGGTAAGCTGGGGGAGCAGGGTTGACCTTGTGTTAGCAGCCCTATAATTAGCATTCTGATAACAATCAGATGTGATCTGCAGAGATGACTTCATGTTGAAAGTATTACAGAGCTTTAGTGCAAGTAATCTGTCCATCTTGCTTTTTATGAAGGGTAGGGTTTCCTTAATGTTTCTGTGCCATTGGGGCATGAATGTTTCTATATGAGAACATTATTAGCAATTATTTCAACACTGCTCTAGAGGTATGAAACATACCATTTACTAGTTATTAATTCCTGTGGGCATTGTTCCTGACTGGATGTGCCAGCTACCTCTGGAAGCCTGGATAAAATGCTGAATTATAGTATAGTAGAATACCCTGTAGTCAAGTGTATAATCTGTGCCAAACTGTGGTGTAGTGAACAAGAAATAAGATATTTATTTATTTATTTATTTATTTATTTATTTTACCAGAAGAGAAAGTGATGTATTTTAAGAGCCGTTGCTGGGACTGGCAAATTATCTAAAAGATAAAATCCAAAATCAGATGAATTTCAGCTGAAAAAGGTGCTCAGGTAGTTGTTGTAAAACAAATCTACATAACAGCAGTATATGGCAAGAAATTTATAAGAGGTTTTTAAGATCAGAAAGGATTCTTACATCATAGCCTTTCCTTTTGCTTAATCCAGTCCATAGAATTTAATTCTTGCTTATGCCTGACATAAGCTACATGGGAACTGAAGAAGAACTGCTTACTTTTCAATTTAAGTTCTCCTGCCAGGTCATAGTGTAAACTTTCAAATGCCTTCTTGCTTTTGATCTGTTTCTTCTAGAGATCCATTTGTAGACATAAACAAGGAGAGAGAAATATTCAGCCTTCTGTGAAACTTGAGGCCGCTGTGGCTCAATACAATAAAAATGGATGCACAGAGTGAATTAATTACCACTACTCAGTCATTGAACTTTGTGAATTGTTGATTTTTGTTGTTGGTATGTACTGTTGTTATCCTATTTTGAACAATATAGCCTCAGAAGAGCTTGCAATGGAAATGATCTACAGTGCTCAAGATTTCCTTGAGGCTTTCCTGAAGCCAAAGACTTACTACCAGATGTTGTGACCTCCAGAAAAGTGCTGGGACATTTGAGCTTCAGCATTGTGGAAGTATGGTGGAGTCAGTCTTGGAAGTAGCTCTTCTGGGAATGAAGGAGTAGATTCTCCCCTTCTCATCATCACTGGGGTGTACTTAGCTCATTTCATGTTCTGGTTGAACATGAAAGAGCTGATACAGAGCTTCAAAAAGATCTTTCAAAGTTTTTCACATTAAAAATGGCTAACATTGTTAGAGCTGACATACCGTTGAGTTTCCCTGGTGAGAAGCTGATTTGGACTTCCATATGAGAACTGTGGCTGTCAGGGACAGAGCAAAAGCTTCCTCTGGCCTGTCAGACATCCAGAAATCCCTGATTCCTGACTGCTGGGCTTGTGCCCCTGCACATCTCACACTTCAGCCTTCTTGTGTGTATACAGGCCATCTGCACAGCACATGGGAGATGTCTGATGCAGCCAGATGTGTTGGACTGGCTGTGTAAGTGCAGCAGGGTGCTTAAACCCATCTTTGCAATTCCCCCGACANAAAAAAAAAAAAAAAAAAAAAAAAAAAACCAAACAAAAACCAACCAAAAAGAGGGAGTCCTAGATAATCCTTTTAACACTTCACAAACTGTAGGAAATAGTTAAAACTCAGCTCCTTTGCATTCTCTGAGAACAGATCTTGGAGCTTTTTCTTCTGAAGTGGTGTTCTTTTCCAGAAAACACTTTCTTCATGTGTGTCTAACCCTGACTGAATATGGCACAGGTTAGCATCCCCTTTTGAAAAATTTGAAAGACCTCCTGTAGGACATCTGGAAAAGAAGACCTACAGCTATTAGGTCCCGAGTGTGAAGCTGAGAATAATATTATTAGATCAGTGGCTTGCAAATGTAATGATGCTATTTTAGATAGCACCATTTTACTCTGCAATGAGAACAGTGGTGTTTTCTGAGAAACATCTCATTAATGATAGTGGTCATCTCTTTTCAAATCAAAGCTTATTCTTGATAGGAAGACCAACGGGCTTAAAGCTAGTCGTTCTGACATGTTAAAAGTACAGAACTGAAACCATAAGGGTCAATAATATTTGCAAGTGCTGTTGTCCTATAATATTCAAGCTCTGGCTCGATACAGGAGTATTCTGAATGAGTAATATGGCAGCAGTGTAAAATCAGGAAATGAGGGAATTGAAGGCTGTGTTTTGTAGCAGAATTATTAGGTAGTCAAAAATACAGTTGTGCAAGTTATTAGTTAGGCAACAGATCACTCTGTACCAGATACAGATTTTTCTTTCTCTAGGAACAGCTAATTAAAGACAGGCTAGGAGTTTCTGACTCGGTTCTGTGGAGTTGTACTCCACAAAAGAGAGGTTTTGTGAGGATGCTGTACACACAGGTTCATTTATCTTGTTTATTGTCTGGGTGGTTTTTTTATTAATTATTTTTCTTAAACATTTTTAGTCTTGATAAATTTTAGAGATGACCTTTTAGATGGATGTAGATTGTTCTATGAAAGCACCAATTGAAAGCTCTAAAAAAAGTGTTCTTACTAGTTATAAAGTCAATGAGCTAGAAATTAGTATAACCTTTTCTTGGTGACATTTCAGAAAACTTACTGATAAAATCAGATACTTTTTTTTTTTCCCCAGTATCTTGTTGTGTATTTAAAAGTCTGACACAGCAACAGCAAATGCTGAGTTAGGATCCAGGAACATGTGCAGTGGGAGAGATGGTGCTTCACTTCACGTGGTGGTCCTGCCACTTCTGTGACTGTCATGCTGAAGGGTCAGGCCAGCAAGCTGATGGGACAGAAGACCAAACCACTGAAAAAAAAAAAAAAAGAGCCTGGGAAGACCAAGCTCGTTTTGTTCCCACTCCCTGACTTATATGCAGAACCGATCTCATGATCGTACAGCTAATTTGAAGATGAGGGGTGGGACTGCTTCTTTGCTGCCTGAGGTTGCATTGGATTTTGTGTAATGTGAAACTGTGTGCTGAGTTTCACTTGCTTATGTTACGGTTTAGCTGTTTTGAGAGAGAAAGATGATAAGTAGTTGTGGTGTTGAGGGAAATATAAATAAAGAGTCTCGTAGAACGGAACGGTGATACGAGATGTATCCAAGCCGGAGAGCTGGCTATAACATCTACAGCACCAGGTTCCAGATGGCTGCTGGTTGTTCGGCTTTGCTGTCCATCTTCTCCCACCTCTGTGAAGTGCTTGGAAGTCTACTGGTTCATTAGTGCTGGGCGAGAGGTGGGTATTGTTTTAATCGTAGCTTTAGGACTCCATTTTTAGCAACAGTTAGTGATAGCAGCCCTAACTTAAGTTGGAGGACTGCCAGTTGGCAGAGGGATGCTGGTAGCTCTCAAGCAGGGAAGGCTCAAGTTGGAGCTGTGAGGGAGACGTGGGCTGCAGAGTTCAGACCATGGGGTAGCGACAAACGTATGTCCTGTCTAATAACGCAATATTCAGGAAAAGATTTACATAAAGGTGGAAAAGCTAATCTCAAGAATGAACCTTCTTATTCTTTTGAATTCTGAATTCTTTTGTGCAACCCAAGGCCTCCAAAAATAGTTAAATCTTGATGTTACAGGCACAGCAGCCTATCTTACACTATCATGTATCTACTATAGCACTTAGGGACCAGATATGGATTTAGCTGTAGATCTTTTCAAGTAAGGGCCCTGTTCTACCTACTAATATTACTAAAATTCAATGTTACAGCCAGTTAAAATGGTTACTTTTTGGTCTCTAACTTGACTGTCATCTGTGCAACTCTAAGGACAGAGTAACCCTTTGCAATTGTTTACAGCAATGACAAATTACAGAGGGAGCAAAAGGAACATTTTGGCATGGGATTCAGTCTTGGATGTGAATAAGCAAAACTTAAAACACAAATTATAATTGTTTACCTGGCGGTGGCACAGAGGGAAGGTATTCATGAGAGCTGTACTTATTGCTGATGCTGAAGAGAAGGACATGGGATCCTTGGCTGGGTATCTCTGTTTCCAACCCTGGCAAAGATACTACCCAGTAAGTTTATCACTTACCAGTGTGTGGGATGAGTGGGAGAAACAGAGGATGTTCCATCATCAGGAAGTCATCATGATCTATTGTGCTAACTTTGCGTGACATTATCAAAGAGAGAGGGGAAGGTGGGGGGGGGGGGGACCTCATTCGTTGAGCACATTTGTTTTCAAGCAGTACAGAAAGAGGAGCTGTCTTCAGTTTTAAGTGCATTGATTGAAAAATATTTTCACACCAGCACATCGTGACTAATATTCCATGCAGTCATGTTCCCGCCTGTCACTTTCAGATGTGGTTTTTGTGCAGCTGCAGGAAGGAGTTCATTTAACCCCAGCCGGGCACCTGACTACATAAAGGGAAAGGCTGCTTGTGCTCAGAGCACTGTTCTTGCAAGTGAACTTTCTGGAATAAGGATTACGCCTTAATTACTGTGTTTTTTTGAGTGGCAGCCGTAAGGGATGGGAGCTGACAGCAAATCGTTAGGGCAGAGGGGGGCAGAGGGACACAGGACAAATGGATGTCTAGCTGAACTCCTGAAGGCTGTTGCTGGGGGGGGGAACAAAACATCTTCTTGCCTTATTGGCATTTTAAAGAGGGGGTGGAGAAGCTGGGAATGACAGAGCATCTGCTTATGAGATGTGTTTGTTTTGTTACAAATGTCAGCAGTGCCTCTCCAGAAATTTGATTCCAAGTTTAATGAACTTCTGACTGCAATTGCATGTTCTGCAACCAGGGAAAATTTGTCTAGCTGCAATTTTCAGTCTCAGTCATTGAACTAACAAGATGTGACCTCTGTTTCCAAGAGGTCAGGACACTTACATGCTCATGACAGGGTTGCTATAAAACCACACCAGGTAAGAGGTATATGTAGGGCACTGGTCTCTTTTCAGCATGGTCTCTTGAAAAGAATTGGGCAATGTCCAGTGCTGACCTCAGTCTTTTTGTGGGCTAAATTAATGTCTTTATTCTGCTTGGCAGTGTGGGCCAAGAAGAATTCTAAAATGAATGCAAGAATTTGTGGTGTGCAAGATGTCTGAAAGTACCGTCAATTGTTTTTGTGTTTCATCAGTGTGGTGTTACAAATGGGCCTGTGTAACGCAGAGGAGAGTCTGCAAGCCCTTACTGGTTGACAGTGTGAATGGTGTAGCAGGAGGGGCTATGCTGGAGCCCTTTTAAGCGGGGGAATATCCATCTTGCACTGTTGTTGGGAGTAATTATGAATCTGTTTTCATTTGAGGAAAGAAAAGCCCAGTAGATGTCATTTCATGTTTAAAATGTGAAGCTGAGGCGTAGATTAGTGTCCTGCTGCTACTGATCCACGGAGGAGTCATGAGCCTTGAAATAGAAACAGACCCCAAATTCTGAATGTCACTGGCTGTACAAAAAAAGTACATCATGCTGGAAGGTGAGTTTTAGGCTTGTCCATTTTTATGATACTATACTAAAAGAAAAAATGAAAAAACTCTTCCACCCTTTTCAATGTAGGAAGGGGAAAAAATCCTGTCTTCTACTCTAGGCGTGTGTAGCCTCAGGTTTGCTGCTTTAACAGCAGGAATTATTTTTGGAAAGAAATAAAATGTGCATTGGGAGCTCTCTACCCTTCACTGAGAACATGTCTTTTTTTTTTTTTTTTTTCCTCAAGACCAGGCTGGGCAGAACCTCTTGCTTTGATGAGAATTAGGGCCAGGATCTCATATGCTGGGCTCTGCCCTCTGTTTTTGTTCTGTTGCTTCTTAACAGGCTTCAGGTCCAGTCTTTTGACTCTCTAAACTCTTCTGTACCTGTAAGTTGGGGGTGATGCTAGCTTATTCTGTGGTGTGTTTGAAGGAGAAATTGGTGATGGTGAAGCCACCTATGGCCTGGTGACAGCACAGCTCCACATCTGTCATGGCTTGTGGGTACAGGGTGGTGACCTGCCGATGGGGGAGTTGCCCACAACTGTGGTGGCCTGGTGTAGTAGGAAGCTTGAAGCAAGCAGAGCAGCAGAAACAATGGCTCAAATAAACTCTTCCAGATGGTTGTAGGGCAGTGGAAGAGCCGCTGGCTCTGAGGCATCTTGCTGTGCTTCCCAGATTGTTTCTCAGCCAGGGATGGGCAAGAAGGCTGAGACCTGAGTGTTTTTCAGAAGAGACTGTGGCAGGGCCTTGTGTGTGGGAGGTGGGAGTTGATGGGAGCTGCTCAGAGGGGGCAAATCCACTCATCTGACCCTTGAGGGTGTCTTGAAAAGCATGGACTGCCTTGCTATAGGCAAGGGAGCAGACTTTGCCTAAGCTCCCCTTCTCCAGATGCTTTTTATTGCTACTGTATGGAATTAAATAGATGGGAATTAAGTGGATTCTTATGCTCATTCCCTGTTCATTGCAGATTCCCAAAGGACAGTTTTAGTCTCTCTGGTGGGTAAATAGGGCTGACCCTCTGAGTCCTGCAGCTGAAGTCCCCATCTGAGCGCCAGAGGAACAGGACTGCATGCCAGGAGAGGTAAAAAGCACAAGGTCTGGCACTGGAGGAGCTCACTTGGAGGGGGAGGAGGCAGGAAGGATGTAAGTGTGTATTTAGGCGCGCTTCAAGGAAAGCTGCAAAGAGGCATTGGCATTTATATACGGGAGTTAACATGTAGGTTGTGGGTTTTTTTCCTAGTTAAAAAGACCAGGTTCAGTCTGAGTAAAAATTGGCCTTTCCTCACAATTACTCAACTGCAGTCCTCCTTGTCATGTCACTGGCTGTGCAGCTGCCGTGGCCTCCTGCAGCAGGCAAACTTGAACACTAGGTGTAGGGAAACCATAGGAAAAACTCACTTCCACCCTTTCTCTTTTTTGTGAGGCAGGTTTTTTATAGCCATTGTGAATGTGTCCAAAAGTAGCAAAGAGCTTGGAAGGCCCCTCTGCATTTCTTCTTCCTTTTCCAGGTCAGCTTCAGCTTCTCCCCATGTTCCCCTCCTGTAAGTGGATGTTACTAGTATTTACACAAGGACCCTAAAAGTCAACAGATGAAAATTATTGGAATGGAGAGAAAAGGGGGGCTTTGTGGGGTTTTTTTTTTGTTTGTTTCAGAGCTTGGTAGATGTGAGCTTTGCCTCTTGCATAGCGCTGTGAGGCCACATGGAGAACCTGCCTGTGGAGGAGAACTTCAACACCAGGGGAGGTTTCTGCCTGGGTCCCTGTGCTGCTCGCTTTAATGAGGCGTGCTGGCTTTTGGCAGGTTTCCGACTGGCTGCCACTCCACGCCACTTTCTCTCATTAGGTAGGATGTTTTTAGGCACTGGATTGAATTTACTTCCATCCCGTGCAGACCTGGTGGTGGTCTGCTTTTTACACACTCCAATTTACAGACCTAGCGCCACGCTACTAAATTATTAAGCTGGGGTTTTAATAGAAACCCCTGTGTAGGTTAAAATTGTTTCCACTCTATTTGGAGTTTCCTGCTCTGCTGGTTTTTATTTTGTCCCATGCATGAAAGCATGGAGGGAGGAATTCACAGGAAAGCACAGAGCCAGAGAGGAAGAATTCAGCCTGAGAGCACTAGAAAGTACAGACAAAATAAAAGGTTGATTGGTACTGTATCCAGCTCTGATGGAGCTGACAGGGGGAAAAAAAGCTTCCTCATCCCCATGACAGTTCAGCAGAAACTTGTGTATTTGTTTTCAATGCTGTTTATAACTTAGGTTTCTCAATAAAATATTTTCTTGTCCGACTGTTTTTGTCTTCACTCCTTCCCAAGTGCTTGAAAGAGACATTTGTCAGCAAACACAGCTGCCCTAGTTTTACCCCCAGTGTAAAACACTGCTGCCGCCAGCGGGGTGGCAGTGCTGGGTCGGGTGGGACTTCCCTCCTCAGTGGGGGATCCCCCTTCCAGCTTTGCACTGCTTCCACCCGATCCTCCCCTTGCTGCAGGCTCTTCCATACAGCCTGCGTGCTGGGTCAGGATTACACTTGCCAATTAAGTACTATGTAAGTCAGATCTGCTCAGCATGGCTTGTTTTTTAGCAGTGCACCAATAAATTTGTGTTGTCCCTGCTGACAGGTACGGTTGCTGTCCTCCACCGAATGGGTTGACTCTGTCACACAGTTAAAGTGAGGGATGTTGTTTCATCCAGGAACTCCTGGTCTACCAGCACTGATTCCCTGCTTCATCATANCACACAGTTAAAGTGAGGGATGTTGTTTCAACCAGGAACTCCTGGTAGACTAGGAGTTCTGAGCACTGATTCCTTGCTTCATCATGAGTGGTGACCTCCTTCCTCTGGAGGTAATTAGATGGGAGAGGTTTGGAAAAACAGTGATAAGAGGAGGCAGTGGGCTAAAACTGGTCAGCGAGTGTCCACTCCTGGCCTTCACTCAGCAGCCACTGTGGGCACACACCGAGTCCCAAGTGAGGTGACCACTTTCCACCACGACAGAGCGTGGTTGCAGGATGCATTCCAACCACTCAGACATACCAGTTTGAAGAGCCATCATAGTGGAGCAGCTGGGGTAGTCAAGCACAGCTACAGCGAGCCAAAACAACCGAGCTTCAGGTGTGCACTTGAGGGCTTGGAGCAGATCTATTACCAAGCTCTCTGAGTATATGATATGTCTTACAACATGTAAAACAGTTTAAAGCATCTGACTCGGCTCATGTGCATACGGTACTAGCATCTATCAGCTGAATCCTGCCTGGAGTTTACAGGTCTGGGTGAAGAGAAAGTTGGGCTGTGAATTATAAAGGCTACCTTTGTCACTCAATGGCAGGAATAGCACTGCAGTTCCTGTCATTGTCATCACGCTGGAGCTGTGTTTGGGTACTTACTGTGTTTAATTGCATGGCTGATTTACTTAATGTTTCTCCTGGGGTCACTCATAACACATTTATTTTTAGGATTCAGGGAAATTAGGGACACTACCTATCTGTTGTGTTTCTCTCCCAAGGCAGCCTTCCAGACGATGATGGTAATAACAGCTGTGGCTTAGTCACAGAGTAACTTGGCTAAGCCAATGAAATAAGCACTGACAACTGTGGTAGAGCTTAATGCTTGCAAATGAACAATCTCCACTGAAAATATACTACAGGTGGAGGCCACAAGTTCCCCGAGTTTGGATAACTTGGAGGATATGCATGTAGTTCAGTGGGAAACCCCTGGCAGTGCCTGTTGGCTTTCAACCCTGTAAATAAAGGATTTTCTGATCAAATACTCAGCATTTGGGTATAGAACTGTGGTGGTCATATGTCCTCCCTGGTATACAGCTGTGAATCATTCCGTTTCACGACAAACTTGTCGTGCCCCAACAGAGGAGCTCCTTTGTACCTGGCTGGTAGCTCCAGTGGGGTGTCTAACATGCTTCTCGGTTGCTTTTAGGAAAGACAACGTGCTTAAAGGCCTGTGGTAACAGTTGGCCTAATGCACCTCGCTTTGCTTGTTGTTTTTAAACAGATGGACCTTTCTGTGGAAACTCTTTATAGCTTCATGCAGGAACGCCAGAAGAAGTATGCCAAGTATGCGGAGCAGATCCAGAAGGTCAATGAGATGTCTGCCATCCTCCGCCGTATACAGATGGGCATCGACCAGACGATCCCGCTGATGGAGCGGCTCAACAGCATGTTGCCAGAGAGCGAGAGGCTGGAGTCCTTCAGCATGAAACCCGACCGGGAGCTAAAGTCTTAGCTGATCCGGCAGGCTCCCCCTCCTCACCTTCCATGCCCCAGTGTTCAGCACGGACGCGCTTCCAGCGGGCTGGGCTGGCAGATGTTTGAAGCGGACGGCAGTGCTGCCTGACTCTCTGCCAGGGCATCAGAGGAAGAGCAGCGGCAGCTGCCAGAACTGCGCAGCCAGGAATCCAGGAGCTCCCTGGTCCCGTCGTCTGGAGAAGATGATTTACCATTCTTTCATCTCCCTCCTCTTGCCTTCCTGTCTCCTTTACCACTACCACCGCCTGTGCCGAGACATTTGTTTCATTGCTGTGACTAGATTGGGGTTTACAGAGGAGGAGTTTTCTTCCATATGATTTCTTTTTTTTTTTTTAACTAGAAAAATTCAAAGGGATACAGGGTGTGACAAACCCTCTAACATGGTTTTTGTGCCACTGGGATGTAGACAATTAGATGGCTGGCAGGTATTTTGGAGATCCCCTGGCCTTGGAAATATGTGTGTTTTTTAGGTGAAAGTGTGGGAGCCAGGAACTAGCTTATTAAAATCTGCCTATTATCATAATTAACATGGTTTGCATGGCAGGGTTTTGGCATTTCCTCCTTGAGTCTCCTGTTTTTATGGGCTCACTAATTTATGAGGCTGTAAAGGAATAACTGTTCCAGATATGTACATACGTTAGTGTTAAGCAAACCTTAGCGTTCCTCTCCCCCTTGCCCTGGCT
Source organism: Anarhynchus alexandrinus (assembly GCA_008711295.1). Taxonomy (NCBI): domain Eukaryota; kingdom Metazoa; phylum Chordata; class Aves; order Charadriiformes; family Charadriidae; genus Anarhynchus; species Anarhynchus alexandrinus. Next base: position 259,453 of record VUYV01000084.1, on the reverse strand, counting down.
GTCCCTGTGTCCCAGCTGGTGGCATTTCGTGTCCCTCACCATGCACAGTGATTCTGACAGGCACTGGCACTGACCTGCTCACTTTGCATCCCAAAGTTGGACACGAGGTGTCTTTTTTTTTATTTTTATTGGGATACTCCAGTTGTCTTGGTGCTGTCTTTTTCTACCAGAGGGATGCAGTTGTTTCTTTACCTTCAATGGTACGGAGTTGGAGGGGGGAGATAGGAGAAGTCCTTATAGATCTTCTCCTTGGCTTAGCTGCCGTCATGCTGAGAGCTTGCCTGAGCGTGGTGTTTTATGACTGAAACCGCACAGACCTTTGGGATGGCACTGAGTGAACTGCCCCAAAGGCAACGGGATGCTTTTGCCTTCCCCCAAGCCGAGGGCTCTGCTGGAAGGCAGGCAGTGTGTCTGTGCCGCCCAGGCGCTGGGCTGGCTCACAGAAGGCGAGTTGGTTGCCGAGTCTGCCACTGGTCTGCTGGCTGCAGGCGATTTGCAGCACCTCTCTGAGCTTTCTCCCCGTCTAAAACAGGGCGATACTCTACACGCTGCTGTAAAAATATTTACAAACCTAGAAATAAGGTTTAATAGCCTGTGTCACCATGCATGGCAGCTCTTGTCTGCAGCAGAGTGTGAAACCAGAAGCGAGGAGCTTGCTGGGTCAAGGGTAGGCTTGTGTGTGTTTATGTTAGTCCCAGGATGCTGTTGCTGGTGAGGAGGCTAAAGTGTGCCCATGAACCCCAAGGGTTTTGCACAGCAGGCGTGCAGTTCCAGTGGTGAGGACAGCTGTCTTTGAGAGAGTCAGTGTGACAGCCCATCTGCCAGTACAGCACAGGGCTAGGTGACTTGCCAAAGGCGACTTGCTTCAATACCTCTTCATACTTAAGAGTACTTAATCAGCAAAAGATGGTCTTTAAGCATTTGGGAGTAAGAGCATGGCAGGTTTCTGACAGTATTAATTGCTGCCTGGTGGCAGGAAGCAACAGGCCATTCTGTTGTTGCATTCCCAAAGGGCATGTAGCTTAGAGTGAATTTTGTGACACAGGCTGCAGCCAACTTAGATGTGTACCTGAACCATAGTGGTGACTGGACCCCAGCGCCTGCTGAACATTGTCTGAAAGCAGAGTCCCATAGAAATGAAGCTCCCTGGAATGATGCCCTGGGAAGAGCGATTGACTGCTTGAGAGACAGCAAGCAACTCAGCGGATTTTGTAGTAAAAGCAGGAGAGTGGGTCTTGTTGCCTGCTGCTTCCACCCCAGGGTTGTTACATAGTTGTATATACATAGGCCTATGCTGTATGTTGCATGGGATGTAACATCAGACTTCCGTCCTTGCTCATGCGTCCTGCAGTATTTTACACTTGGTTCGTTAGAAGCTTACATGAGATGTAACAACCCATGAAAACTTGCTTGTCATGGCCATGCCCATGAGGATCCTCATTGTTCATCACTGAATATGTCTCTGCCTCCTGTCATCAGACACACCAGCAGCTTTAAATAGGGGCTGCAGGTGTTTTTGTCCTCCTCGTCCAGATGATGCTGTCTGGATGTTTAGAATGTGCAACATTCAGCTGTCTGCCAGACGGGCTCATGGATATCACACACCCTGGTGTGGTGGAAGCCTATACCGGTGGGAAGATCCTGATATTGGATCTTGAGGCAGGGGCTTGGCTGCAGATGCTCTGTCCTGTAAAGCTTCTAGACATTTGGCCTCATGCTATTAAGTATCAGATCAAAGCATCGCTCCTTGCAGTGCTAATGAGGGCAAGCGAATAGTATTCCTATCTGACAGCTGCAGGAGTGAGGGCTGCAAATCCTTCCTTATTTGCTATAAAACACCTAGACATTGGGCTGATAATGGGCGAAAATGCTTGTTCCAATGAACACTGACCTTAAAGCTTGTGGATGTGCTGCTGGGCCTCCCAGCTCTAGGGCTTTCTGAGCAGCAAGGGTAAGTTGTGAAAAACATTAATAGCTTAACTAGAAAGAAATCAGAGCTGAAACATGAACGTTGACCTCTTCCAAAGCACACAGGTCGTCACCTTCATTCTACAGGTGATAGTCCCCTGTATGGGTACTGTAAGATAGCATGCACCCTCTAATTGTTCTCAAACGATGGTTTACAGTTTTATTTAAAACTTTGTCACTGGCTTCATTAGCTGTAAGTCTTTGGACCTCTCACTGAGGGGAAGACATTTCCTGCGACATCTTCTTGAGCTGCTGTTTGTTGCTTGGCTGCTCCTCGTTCGCTTTGCTCTGCATGCTGCTTTCAGCTTCATCTCAGATGCAGGTGATGCTCAAGGTGAGACTGTTGCTTTACTCGTTTTCCCACTGTTTAGCAGAAGATTTGAGATGTGACTGGAATTACCTTTCTGCTTATTAATTTCCTTCTCCAAGCCAAACGCTGTTGGAGAAGGCCTCAGGTATCTCTTACAAATGTACTAGACATTACTTCTACCACAAAGTTAGAGCTATAAACAGAGAGTAATCTGGCATGCTCCTCTGAAAACAAACATTTCGGCCCTTTTCTGCTTTCTGAGGTGGTGCGTGGTCTGGGGTGCAGGCTAAGCTTCTTGATGTACAATCTTCTGAAAAGCTGCAGAATAGGGTGAGTGTCTGGGTCTGCAGTTACCTGCTGGCCTGAGCTGCTGTGGTTCATCCCCTGACTCTGCTGTTGTGACCTCCCCTTTGTGCTGCTGCTGGTGCTTACTGCATCCTGCACTGCTCAGTGTGCTAGATGCGCAGAAGAGGTTTCCTTTGTTGTTTGTGTTGTTTTTGTAATTTAATGCATTGACAGGGTGCTAAAGTGCCAACCTATCTGCAGGGCAATTTCTGTGAAGATCCGGTGAAGGGGACAGAAGAGAGTTTGTTTTTTTAAAATATATATGTATTTTAAATTAAATATATTTAAATATATTTAAATATTTAAAGTGTATTTTTCTCTTCTCTAAGCTTTTACACAGAAAGAGTAGAAATACATGTTTTCACAGGCCCACTCATTGCATGAGCCAGCCCCTCTCTCTCTATCAGACTGTATGCCAGTGGTTTCCTGAGCTACTGTTGTAACGTCCCTCCTGTTCCCGAGCTGCCAGAGTGTATTTTGATTACCAGTCTCGTGGCTGAGCGCCCCTTGGTTTATGGGTTATTGTCCTGTTGGCAGACTTGCTCTGCTTTCAGCTGCCTACATGCTACGTGTCCCACAGCTCCAGCATTAAAACGTTTGGTATCGCTCTTTTCCAAGTGTGTTGTTTCTCCAATTGTCGTGCTTATTCTTCATTTACAGCACACCACTTCTTGCTGTGATGTCTATGGACAGTACACACACTTTAGGGTGGGAGGTCATATTTAGCTTTACTGCTTTGTACACAGTCATGCCATGGAAGTGGCCGGTTCCAGCTGCCCTGGGGCTGCCTGCCCTGGGACTGTAAGGAAACATGTGTCCTGGAATGAAAATGTTGTTTTTTTGGTATGCTGTCCCAGTTCAGGCTGGCACTGATGTCCAGTTTAAATAAATGATGTGCACAGCGATGCTTGTGACTCGCCAGCAGTGAGGTGGGAGTGTAGTTCAGCTGGCTGCCTGCCTTTTCTGTGCTGTCTACCTCTTGGAGGTAAAGAAGAGGGTCTGGGATTGATGGACTCAGCTTCTCTGCCCAAAGCACTCATGTGAGACACCCTCTGCCTGCTTTATGAGGGCAGTTGTACCTTGTGTGCACCCAATGGCTTTCCTAAGATTCAGCGGCAAGACTAAGCATGAGCAGAAAAGTATTTTTCATGTCTCCCCCACCCCCATCTCCCTGTCAAAAAGTGACCATGTCCTGACAGATGCTTTATATCAGTTCTTTGCCAGATTGCAGAGGGAACTAGAGATGTGCGTCCTTGGGCAGCTTGGCTTTCAGGGTGGCCCCTGCCCTGCTGGCTGCTCATTTCCTCCTGCTGATTCTTTACACATCACTGAATGGGTCAGTTAGCACTTTTAGCCAAACTTCAGCCTCTTTACAGCTGGTCTGCGTACTTCTCTGGGGGTTGTTGGCTTGCTTTCAGCTGCCACATTTAAGTTTTAACTTCTTCAGGACATGAGCCTGCATGGGACAGACCGATCCTCAGCAAGGTGACATGGAAAGAATAGCTCACCTGCTGGTCCCCAAAGCCAAGGCAGATCTGAGGTGGTGATGGGTGCGCTCAGGGCACCCACAGCATTACAGAGCTAGTCCTCCTAAGGCGGGGGAGAGGAGAGGAGCAGTTCTTAACGTCAGCTGCCTAAAATAACCCTTTTGTCTTTTTAAAAGTTTTGTATTTTAACAGACCTCATGGGGAAGATATGGAGGTAATAAAATATGATGGCCTGCTGTAAGACTGCAACACGACCACAGAAATAAATGGGGATGGCTGTGGATTTTGTCAATACCTTGCTGGAGGTTACCAGTCTAGCATTCAAATGAAGCATTTGATTCTGTTCTCTTAATTCTGATGGAGGCCGAACTACAGCAGGTGGGTGAAGGAGGGTGAAGGGAATGGCACACAGGGGTTGTTAAAGACCAAGCAACCAGCTTTCTGCAAGCGGACAGCAAGATTTTGTTTTAAAAAAGCTGCCGTAAGAGCTGATTGCTACTTGCTGAGGGAAGCGCATCCTGTGATGGAGCTGTTTCCTGCAGGAAAGGGGTTAGCCTGATAAACTTAGAAAGTCGGTGGTTTAGAGAATAAATTAATGTAGCTGCAGCAGTACACTGTTCTCCTGGCATTGGGAAAGCAAAGCGGTGAGAGACTGTCAGCTACTGCACAGGGGTCCTGAACAAAGAGGGAGGCAAACGTATAGGGGTTGGGGGCGTGTGTGTGTGTGTGTATGTTTTTAAAGTGATTTGATGCCCCAGCCTCATCGCTGCCTGTGTCACCCTTTGCCTTTGTACAGGAGTGGTGCTTGGTGAGGCTCCCCTGTAAACAGCAGCTGAAATCCACGCCTCAAAGTAAGCATTCCGTTCTAGCAGGGCAGTTCCCTAAATGTCTATTTTACAGCATTTTATATGCTAGGAAAGCAGCCTTCTCCTAGAGCGTTGTGTGTTGCAGGCTAGAAATAGCTCCCTTTCCTTTTCTATTTATAGTGGCTCTCGTTAATATTCTCGAAGCGTAGAATAGCCAAAGGCTACGCTGCAGAAACACTTCAGTTTGCCTCAGAGCAACCATTTGGGCCCAAGGGCCAAGAAGCTCTCTGTAGGCGTAGTTCAAAGGGAAAAGCCAGTTGCAGGGCTATGCCAATACATTATGAACACTGTTCTACCTGAATTCTCAATTGTAGTTTTCTGTCTATAATATAACAGTGATATTGCATTATAATGTTATAATGTCTAAAACTAGTAGGGTAACTCAGCTTTTCTCTCAGAAACTTTAAGAACAATTACAGGGTAGCTAGGTGTTCAGTGAGGGTATGGCTGTCTAATTAAAATGTCTAGATAGGTGAGTTTGGTTAAATCTCACTAATTTCAGATTTAAAAAGGGGCAGTAAGAGCCTTATTAGGACTCCTGTGCTGTCCCCAGGAAGACTGCCAGGCCCTGTTCCAGGCTTTTGAAACCACCACTAGAAATAAATGTAAAACTTGGGCTGTGAGTCAAAGTGTAATGAGCAGCTAGCTGCTGAACATATAGTTAGTAAAAAAACCAGCTCATGTAATTACGACATTTCTACTCTGTCTCTTACTCCCCACCCCCCCACCCCCCCCAGCCCCCTAGCCCACTGGTCCGTGCTGAGGGGAGGTTTGTTCTGTTTTCAGCCCACTTCACTCTAGGAATTTAACCGGGATGGTTAAATGAAGAGCCCTAGTGACCTCAGGGACTAGGTAACCCCAGTAACACCAGTCAGTGAAATGAAAATTAAATGTTGATGACACGTGTGAGACATTTCAATTGCCTCTTGGATTTAACTAGAGATGGAGTTAGACACTGTGTTCCCAGAGCTGTCTAATGGCAGGGGCAAGAGCAGAGCAAGTCCTGCAAAGCAGGCAAAGGGAGGAGTGGTGAAAGCTAGAGTGAATGCTTCCAAAAACAGACCTTAAAGGGAACAAACAGAGCTAGTCTGACCTACTGGGATCAGAACTGGACTTTGGAGTAGGGCAAGGGAAGCTAGAGCAGGTAAATCTTAGAAGATTGTCAAGACTACCTGTTTTATGGGATAACAAGCTGATGCCATTTAGGTCTAGTGTTGTGCATGGTTCTTGTTTTACCATGCAATAGATGAAAGCTTTCCATGTAAGAGCCGGTATGTCTTTTTTGTAGAAAGTAAATACAGAAACTCACGCAGGTGTTATCTGTGCTGTGCCTGATGGTACAGTCTCTTCTGGAGGGGCCACAGATTCTGCATTTCCCATTTGCTGATGATACCAAGCTGTGTGGCGAGGTAGACATGCTGGAGGGGAGGGATGCCATCCAGAGGGACCGGGACAGGCTGCAGAGGTGGGCCCAAGCCAACCTCATGAAGTTCAACAAGGCCAAGTGCAAGGTCCTACACCTGGGTCAGGGCAATCCCAAGCACAAACACAGGCTCGGCAGAGAATGGACCAAGAGCAGCCCTGAGGAGAAGGACCTGGGTGTGCTGACTGAGGAGAAGCTCAACATGAGCCAGCAATGCACAATTGCAGCCCAGGAAGCCAACTGTGTCCTGGGTTCCATCAGAAGTGTGGCCAGCACGTCAAGGGAGGTGATTCCCTCTACTCTGCTCCGGTAAGAAAGACCACACCTGGAGTACTACATCCAGCTCTGGAGCTCCCAACCTAGGAAAGGCATGGACCTGTTGGAGTGGGTCCAGAGGAGAGCTACAACAATGATCAGAGGGCTGGAGCACCTCTCCTATGAGGACAGGCTGATAGAGTTGAGGTTTTTCAGCCTGGAGAAGACAAGGCTCCAGGGAGACCTTATAGTAGCAGCCTTCCAGTACCTAAAGGGGGCCTACAGGAGAGCTGGGGAAGGACTTTTTACAAGGGCATGTAGTGATAGGAAGAGGGGGAATGGCTTTAAACCAGAACAGCGTAGACTTAGATTAGGTATTAGGAAGACATTTTTCACTGTGAAGGTGGTGAGGCACTGGAACAGGTTTCCCAGAGACGTTGTGAAAGCTCCATCCCTGGAGTTGTTTAACACCAGGCTCGATGGAGCTTTGAGCAACCTGGTCTAGTGGGAGGTGTCCCTGCCTATGGCAGGGGTGTTGGAACTAGATGATCTTCAAGGTCCCTTCCAACCTAAACCATTCTATGATTCTATGATTTCTGGCATTATGCTTTGAAATTCTCTTTAAAAAAAAAATGCTTTTATTACTGCACCTGAATTTGAACATGCCATTACACAAACCTGTAGGCTTTGCCGTGTAAGGATATAACCATAGTGGCCATATTCTGCTGCAGGATTTAATTTTAATATATGCTACATTTGTATAAGCTTTTCTCTGAAGAAGCAATGAGGGGCATACCCCTCCCTCAGCAAGCAGAAGTCATTCTGAGCGCTTCAGGACTGGCAGAATCAGTCAAAACAAGTATTTAAACAAGTAATTAAATTCTTCAAATGAGAAGTATGGGAGGCAAGAAAAAAATATGGGGGTCATACAGGGATAACAATAAATTTGAAATATTTGCTTCAGTAAGACTAGCACAGCTGCCTTGGCAACAGTTTACCCACAACAGTATTAGACATTGTAAATTGTTAATGCAGAGAAGTGCCACTGCTGATATTCAAGGGGGCAGAAGAGGTGGGGTAAACAGGAGCAGGTAAGAGGCTGAAATTGTTACTGGTGCTGTAAAATCACCGCTACTTGCAATGAGCGGTCCAAAGCTACCCAATCCGTGTCATTCATTAACAGGCACACATCCGCAGAGAAGGATATGTATGATAAGGATGAGCCCCCTGCTAGTCCTGGGTGCTGGAGACCAGGTCATACTCCAGGCAGATAACGCACACTCCACAGCCAGAGGCACACAGGCTCCTTCCTCAGCTGTTCTATATAAACAGGTACCATTTCTGATTTTATTTCATCATAACATACAGGTAATGCTCATGACACAACAAGATGAGAAACTCGCATCTCTCTGAACCATTTAAACAGCTTGCCATACACCAAAGAACATTATATTCATATTGAACATGTACACATTCCCACCCTCACCCCCTTTGCATCCTCCACTTTGCTTTCCAAACTTCTACAAACCATTTCCAGCATTGTTCAGGTGCAGGACAGTAGGTCAGACAGGAGACGGGGCACCACCCTGCACAGGACATGGGGTTAAGGCTTCCTCCTACAGGAACCTGTCCCCTAAAAATACTGAGCCTACAGCTTTGATTCATTCAGTGACTATAGCGTATTGGAAATCATAAGGAACCAGAAGACCAGATTTCAGTTCCTTAGACGGCGATTAACCAAACGAAACCCAAATGTATGTATTTGTATAGCGAGAAGGGGAGAACACACACACGTGGACAGGAAGATTCTGTTTCTGCCTCTAGGGATTGATTTGTGTTAACCCCCATTAACTGATTTGAATCAAAGACGTGGGCTTTTACTGCAATCTGGCTGAGAGAAGCACTGCTAAATCGTTTACGTATGTATATACACACACAGAGTGTGTATATATGCTGAAAATAGTTGTAATGTAATCACTTTCACTTGATAGGTAAACAGAGACAAGTGCAGCATGTTTAATGAATAGCCAAGACCTGACATGCTTTCCAGCATGCTGTCAACCTAGCCCTTGCTGAGACTACCCCTTCTTCCAGCATCTCCATCCATCATGAACACAGCCTCTGGGTTCAGTTACTCCTGGTGTTGCCTCTCTCTCTGTGCCTTTTGCACTTTTTAGGATCAAGTTAATCAATGCTGTAGCTTTCAGTGCTATTTTAAAACAGTCCACTGTAGGAAATTTAAGTCACATCCTAGCCACAAAACAAAGTGACAAAATCTTCTCCACTTTTCAATACAGTAAAACCTGAGATTTGAGTCACAAACTAGCTAAGCTTACAGTAAAAAAAACCCAACCAAACGAACAAAAAAAAGAACCCCCAACATAACCCAAGCTGCTGACTTGAATTAGGGCTTCAGTTTGCTGCTGACAGATATTTTTTAAAGCTGTTGGCCAGGGGTAAGTATTTGTTACGTGTGATTTACAATTTTCAGCTGCCTGCACTGAAATGGGACAAAACAACGTAGTTACCCCCAACATGTTCTGAGGGGTCCTGGGGAAGACCGAGATAACCTGTGTGCAGCTCCCATTGGCGCAGGAAGGATGAAGCTTGATGCTGCGCCTCTGGAACCACCCCTCGCTGACCGCAAACTTCTTGCAGCAATGCATGCACACATAAAATAATTTGAGCAGTGGCAGTCAAAGGTACCGCACGAATGGGGAGCTGGAGGGGAAGCAGCTGGTTTGCTGTTGTTCATTTTAGTGGCCAGCCCAGCCCAAACCAGGACAGAAGGGCTGTGCCTAATCTCCCATGAAACACCCTGCTGGCAGCAGGGAGGTGACATCTTCCTGAGCTGGCGTGTTCCCCGGGGTGGTGAGGGTGAGGACTCGGTACCAGCCAGCAGCAGCACAGCTAGAAGCATCTGCAACCAAATCATGCATCAGCATGCTGGGAAACCAAGACCCTACACTGGGACACCAAGACCCTACAATGGGACAGAGGACAACAGGCAGGATCGAGTTCCTTTGGAGCTGCGAGCGTGGGAGGTGAGCAGGCTTCCCTTTAAAGCTGTCTCTTCTCAAAGCCCCATTCTTTCACACCACACTATGAGATGGGATGCTGGAGGTCCCCTTCTGTTGTCCTTGGACAGCCAGCCAGACCTCTCTTTCTCAGATGAAGTCAGCAAACCTAATGAGAAGCTTCTATCTCCAAGCCCCCACAGTCTGGGTGAGGATGTTGAGATGGGGAAAAAACCAACCACCTGAATTGCACCCACCCCATGCATGACTGGAACCATATGAAGAGCAGTTCTTTAATGGTACTGCTCAGTTAAGGACAAAAGCCCATCCCAACTCATTTTTAGCTTTTAAAAAAAAAAAAAAAAAGGCACCTTCAAGAGCCATCTATTGAATTGTCAATTTGCAAGAAAAGACTGTTGTGGTATTGTACCAGCCACTTCTCTTGCATGTAACCCTAAGTATTAACCACTCCATTAGAGCTTAGAAGCCAAAGCAGCCACCCCTCTCCCAGAAGCCAGCTTAATATCAAAAATAGAAATACTGCTTATTTTACGTTTCAAAAGAGTAGGGAAAACAGTCGTAAGTATGGTTCATTCCTCTTTTTTAAGAATTGCTGCTGAGCCAACTGAAACACTTGTGCGTAGACAGCTTTAAAAAAAAAAAAAATCAAATGTGGCTAGTCGTTACTTGTTCACATTGCTTATGAACTGACTACCAGCATCTGGCAGCCATAAAGCCCTAGTTTATTTTTCATATTTTTGAGGTACTGTTTTGTTTTTGTTTTTTTTTTTTTTTCTCTGAAGCAGCTCTCTAGCGAATCACCTAAAGCCTATCCATTAGAACGATAGTTACACCACTATTTACATTTCTCTGAACTGTGTGTTCAGACCCGCCTTGCTGTAACCAGTCCCTACGTCCTTTGGAATCACTCCTGGTCTTCCTTCTGACAGGAAAAAGGTCTCCCTCCAGAGGTTGGCTCAGTGTCAGGGCTAAGGTGCACTGGTGAGGATGTGGAGCATGAGGAGGGGAGAACAAAACTAGTTTTGATGGATAAGACCGTGTTTCAGTGGAAGCAGAGAAAGGGTTTGATACCAAGAGAGCTTCCTTTTTAAAAACCACTGAACGGATGTGCAATCCATTGCATATAATTGCTTCCTCAGTCAGGGAAAGATCTTTGAAATGTTCTTCCCTCCTCCAGGAAAGGGGAGGAGAAAAACACAGCATACACTTGGTTTCCTCAGGCAGATGCTCATTTGTCATTTCTTTGCCGTATTAATCTGGTCACTGCGTTCACACTGAAACCTTGCATTTCTCCCCCCACCACCACCTTTTTGCACAAAGTTTGTTCTTTTCAGATTTACAGGGACCTCTGAAATGCTGGGGGAGTGGCCCCGAGGGGGAAGCAACTCCAATACAGTCACAGAAGCCTGCTGCCCCTCAAGAGACTTCAATGATTTCCATGCTGCCTGAAAAGCTCGACTGACTGCCTACTTTCCCTAGTTCTTCTCTGGACCTGTTGTCTGACATGATGCTCTCCCCAAACTCCATCTGGCAGCTTCTGCGCTTAAACTGCTTTTCAAAAGAGCTTTCCTCATGCCAGCTACGCCTGGAGTCACCTCGATCACCCTGCTTTGGCCTCCTGCGCACAGCACAGGCTTGGTCACAGCCTGTGGGCAGCTGACTACAGCTGTAGGCAGAGTAAGCAGCGCTGTTCCCATAGATGGCGGAGGCAGAGTAGAAATGCGAGGACTCAGTTGCAAAATACCAGCTGTTGGTAAGGGACGTAGCCGATGTCTGAGGAGCCAAGATGTCCGAGTGCCAGCCTTTGAGGCCCAGCCCAGCAGCAGACTTTGCCAAATGCTGCTGGCTGGTGGAGAGACCAAACAAGAAGTTTGTTCGGTAGTTGTCTTCCATGCTCCCACTCCGGTGGAGGGGGTAGAGGAGCGACCGCTGAGTGGTGGCACTGCTGCTGGCTCTCCCCAGGTGTTGCCGTTTGCTCTGGCTATCCAGCTGCCAGGTGTTCTGGGGTTTCTTGGGAGGGTTTGCTTCCTCTTTATCGGGGCTGGTCTCCGGGGTCTGCTCAGAGACCTCCTGGACAGGGGAAAACTGACACAACTTGGCGCTGCCCTCTAAAGCAGTTGTGTGTTTGTAGTATTCCAGGGTGTCTTCAGAGGAGGCAAAGCCCTGAACCGATGCGGTCACACAGTTGCTACTTGCTGAGTAGGATACAGATTTGATGTCCAGAGAAAAGGAGCGCTTCAACCGGTTGCTGTCCTCCACCTTATCTAGGGAGACGTGCAGTCCATTTATGCCCTGTACCAGCGGGCCATCTTCCAGAGGGGACAAGTGCCCGCATGGTGCACTGCCGCAGTCCATTGGCTTCTGTTCCACGATCTCGGAGGTAGTGGTAATGCACAGCTGGTTAGCAGAGAGGCTGCTTTGGCCGCCTTCTGGGACCAGCACGTGCTCACTGCTTTTTTCTAAATGCAGAAGTTTCAGCTTACTAATATGTCCAGGCTGACCGCTCTGGTTCTTGATCTTTTTCTCAAAGTCCAAAAGCTGGCCCAGAAAGTTGAAGTTGGGAGAAATGGTTGGCCTTTTTTCTTTCACAAATCTGGAAAGAGGGGACAAATGAGACAAGAATTAATTTAACAATCTGCTGCTCAGACCTGAGATAACCCTAGAGTGATTGTTGTGAATGTTAACGGCCTAATCTTAACTTGTTAGAATGCTTGGACTAAGGTTCAGTCAAGCACAGGAAACATGGATGAAAAAGAAAAAAAGGCAGCTTTTAAACAAGATAATGCTGGATGCTCTCAATTCTCTCTGCAGCTTACTTAAAGGTGGCTAAAAAAGGGAAAAGAAAGCATTCTTTTTTACCTTTTTATGATATCCACAACAAGGTTTGAGGGAATCATTTCCCTTATTTTATTTTACCAGTGGAATCTCTGCTACCTCGGTTTCTGACCAGAGTTAAGAGCTCCTCAAGTTCTGCATGAACAGTGTCAGAGCTCTAGCCAAGAGACCTTGGCCTCCCCTACACTACAGAAAGCGGACCATCTTCCCTGCTGTTCAAAGGGACGAAACCCCATGTTCCTTTCGCCTCTCTCATGCTGTTGTTATAACAGTGAGCACTTCCTACCCTGTTTATCTTTGTCAGGCAAGACAAAGAGCTCTGCTATATGCTGACCTTATACAGCAAATGCCAGTGATTTCTACCATACGCTGGTATTGACCACTGATACGATAATCAAAAAGAAAAACAGAAAGGAGCAAATGCAGCATTAAAACAAAAATCCTCTCCCCAGCTCTGTAGGTGTTCAGCAGTAAAGGGCAGCAGTATTACCAAACCACTGGAAGAGTTAACCTCCTTTCGAGTCCTGTAGGAAGCAGCCTGACTTGCATACATGTGCCAATCTAAGCATGCACTTACATACTCGGTTGAATGTGGACAAGGTGCAACGCATACTTAAAATGTTTTTCTGAACCAGGACTCTAAACGTATGAAAGACTTAAGTATTAGCTGTCATGTCATATACTTCAAAGTTAAATACAAAAGCAACACTTCCTACCTGTCTGATTTGCAGTATAGCTAAATAAGTACTCTTTGCTTTTTACAGGGTGTAAACCAGAAAGCTGCCCAAATCCTTCCTCCTTTAGTTTGTTTTTTTTTTTTTAAAGCATTCCTNTTTAAAGCATTCCTGGAACTATGAAGGTACTAGATGACAAGGGAATTAACAAGGGAAGAAACCTTGAAGAGCTAAATCTAGTACAAACACACATCTAGCGTATCACTGGGAAAATTAAATATTATTAAAAGCAAAAAAAAAATCTCTCTGGGGATGTGTACAGAAGGTGAGTGTGCACTCATTAAAAACATAATGAAAAATATTCAAAGGTGTACTTGTGCATATGTGTATACACTAGCACAAATGCAAGCAAGGACATGAAAAATACCAAACAAAACTTACATTTTAAATTTTTTTTTTTAAGTTGCCAAACAACAAACAATAGTAGGAATAGTTGAGCTGATGTGATGACCTGGAAGATAAGATTGCACAAAGTGATAGTGGAAACTTCCGCCATGAAGTGCCAAGACTGGCAAATGGAGAAAACTATTATGTCTCAGAAGAGGTGCTTTAGCTGGATCTCCTAGCATTGAATTTGGGGGCTTTTATTTCAGCGTAAGCAGTTAGCTCATAAGAATTCATATAATCTTCATTCTTTTCCAGTCAAAGCCGAGTTGTACTTGCTATTGGATTTGTTATTTAAAGCAAGATCCCTCTGGTCAACACTGCCATTTCTGGCCTGTGTTCTGGTAGGCTCTCCAAACCTCTGTTCCTTCCACTTTCTCCTTGTATCACACCACAAATTTAGTCCTAAATTTAAAATTAGCTTTTTTAAAAACGAAAAGGGTACAAGAAAGTCGGCTGGATCCCCCCAACAAGTTTTAAGGCTTTGCAAACCTTTTCATTTCAAAATGCACATTCTTTTTTTCCAATTGAAAAACATGCATAACATTTAATTCTGATGTTTGTTTCCCTTGTGTCATCCATTATACAAAAGAAAAGATTAAAAACATTAATTTCCTCAGGTCTTTCACTTCAAATGAGTGTCACTTTTTTTTTTTTAATAGTGTCAGACAAACACTTTATCTAATGACTTTCAATTAACTCAGAGAAAAGTATTTTTCTTTCAAGCTTTGCCAACAAGAGATCCCAAACCAATGAGTGAAATGTGCTGCAGACTGTTCTCACTAAGCCATATCAAAGGAAATATAGCAAAATAGAATCTAAATTTCACAGTTGTTGTTCAGTATTAACAGCGCAAAGAAAAAAAGGCCTATGATGATTAATCCTTCACACTCGATTGACACTTCTGGTTAAGAAACAAACTAGAATTTAATGCAGAGATTTCACAGAGTAATTTAGAAGCAGCACTTCAGAAGCTCCCCGGAGCATGTGCATTTTAGAAGCGTTTAGTACTCTACAGCTCTAACCGCCAGACCACTACAGCCCGAGACGAGACAGGTTTTTTCAGTGACTCAGACTCATACCTCTCACAGTATCCATCCACCTCCACTTCATCCATATTATCTATACCTGTGTAACTGTGAGTTTTCACCTACGCCTCTTAACCAAACCTGTATCACCATACATGTTGAAATTACTGCACAACACCAAACTGTCAGCAGGCTCTAGTAATTAATGGTAGAAAATGTCTAAAGGCAGTGGGAGATGGTTGCAGTTCAGGCACCTCTTACGTGCACCTTTTTCACTGCCTACATAATTATGTTCATCAGCTTAAAAGAAAATGCCCCACGGAAATCACGCTCCACAAGGGAATATCAAATCTTTCTGTCCTCATCGGTGTTTCTCTGAGAGACAGTAGTAGCAAATACATTAGTTATTTGGAAGGTACTCCTTGCCACCTGCTTCAGCGCAATTGTCCAAATTGCCTTTGCACCACGCATGTCATAGCAATGCATCAGCTGTGCCAACTAGCACATAAAGCTCATCCGAAAGAAAACCATCATTTTCGGTACAACACAACAAAGCAGGTTGTTAAATGAAATAGAGAAGTCATGGTACACTGCAGCTGTGCCACCTGGAATCTAGTAAAGGGTTCACAATCCAAGTACAGAAACGTGGGATTTGAAAGGTTAAAAAAGGGGGGTGTGGGAGGGTGGTCCCACAAAAATTCCCTGATGCCACAAAGAACTAACACTTCAAAATACTTTCCGGTTGAGTTTAATAGCAACAAAGAAGCTTTCTTAATTCCTAGACATTTCACCTGCAGGCAGTTCTTTGAGAGCATTACTAAATACCAAACTGAAGTCAACAGCTCCAGCCTAGCATTTGTCATAAGTGTGACTATAAATATCATCAGTTCTCTTTCTTTAACCCTATCCATTCCGTTCTCTCTCTGACTTACAAGCTATTGTTATACGTGTGGTACAGCTCCGTGTGTCTATGTACGTACATACACGTTTAATAAGCACTTTAAATTCCATGTATTTGCCTACTCGGAGCAATGACCAACATTAGCATCTTGCAGATGGGGAATTAATATTAGGTGCGTGATGTCTACACACCACCACTAATTTGTTTATGGAGGAAGCCTACATTTAAAACAAGAGTGTGCAGAGGCCAGTAAACTACTGGATAAAATAACATGTCTGCTTCTACCCTTGGTCATATAACCTTTAATTCTTCACCTTAAAAACAAGCCAACAGGCACAAGAATTAATATGAACGGAAAATGTCTCCTTACCTGTAAGCTTCGTCTAAGGACATATCCATTCTCTTCATGATATATGCAATGGCAATTGTGGCAGAGCGAGATATTCCAGCTAAACAGTGCACTAACACACGGCCATTTGATGCTTTTGCTTTTTCTGCATAGCAAAGAAATTGGCAAGTGTCACACTCAGCAGCATTAGACCCCGATGAAAAGTTTGCAAAGAAAGCAATGTTATTTAAAATTGTTCAGAACGTCCAAATTAACTGCTAATTGCAAACTTCATGGAAGCTTTAAACAAAAATCACTTATTTTCTCTAGCACTGTATAGCATTGAGTATAGAAAAAGCAAGCGACTACACACAGGAAACATACTGCAGTTACAGCATGCTGCAATTTAATGTGCACATAAACAAACCTATTTAGATGTCTGGTGAAGGTGATTGTTTCTAATTTTATATGCAAGTAAAAAGCAAGCATTCATGATGGAACAATTTGGCCTGTTCAAATTTGGCTAGCTCACTTCTCAAAGCTAAAGACAGGATCTGTATGTCAAATTTTCTAATTCGCTCTCTGCAGGCATATATCAGGCATCCACCAGGTTGCCAGAAAGCAGAGTTGTGCTCTTTAAAAGTGTCTTTGTTCCTCAAGTGCTGGAACACGCAGCGGCAGCATCTCCTTATGTTATTTTGCTTCTGTGCCTATAAAGTGATGGTGATCATGTATGCAGATCCTTAGGGTATTTTCATACCACCCAGAAAGCGTTCAGGTCTTCTCCAGCCAAAACAGCAAGGCAGACACACAAAGGAATCCAGAAACTGTTTTAGAGAGAGAATTTAAGTTTTCTCTCACCTATAAAATCAACCGATTTATCCAACCAAGGCAAAATTTTCTCACAAAAGCTGTCGTTCACAGGCACTCTCAGGAAATGAGATTCCGGAATAAAATCAGGCTTTGGACAAGTATTGCTGGCGTTTAGTACGTAGCCAATATCATTCTGCTGCATCAGCTCCTAGGAAAAAGAGAAAGATTAAGCCCAGAGAAGTCAAATGGTACCTTTGGCACATTACAAAGAAACTGTGAACCCAAAGCACATCATAAAGCTAAAATCCAAACTGGAATTCATGTTGGAATTGCTCCAGCTGTCACGGGCATTCTTTTTTAGAAAAAAAAACCCACCAAACTTCCTCAGCTTTTAATTCTTCAAACAACTTTTAGTGAGACATCCAGTATGTCCAAATAACATATGGACTGCAAAGCCCATACAAACAAAGTTAACAAAGAACAGAAATAACGGTAGAATACTTTCTGCTATTATGGAGCATCACTTCCAAGAGAATCAATTTTTTTTGCTACTTTGGTTTAAATTCTTACCATGCAAGCTGACAACATAACCAAACACTTCCCACATGTAGTTTGCTGGCCTGAATAAATGTTTTCTGCATCACATCTGTAAGACTGAGGTGGCCCCATCACAGATATCGGCGAGAAATACAAAATGAAACTGATACCTCCTGCAGTCACCTGTTAAAGTATCTGGGACTTCCTTGTTTCTAAGGCAATGGTGCAAAACTCACTCAAAACCTTGAGAGAAAGAGCTGAGTAAGAGCTGAAGACCTTGAATTAGACCATTTTCACACAGCACTAACTGCAGTTTTACAGGAGTTCTGCTTTGTGGTTTACAATTTAGTTGCTCATATTTCAGTTTTAAGTCTTTGGTGCTCTTGCATCTCAGAGATTATCACAGCAACAAGCAAAGAGACTCAAAGTCTAAGAAACAACTGGGCTTTTTAAATAAGTCAATTTTCATGATTACAAATAACAAAAAAAGACACCTCTTTTGTGCACCTTGCCATACTCTTTGTATTGAGAGTTGTGCAAAGTAGTATGTGATGCAGTAGGTACCTTAGCGCCGAAACATGTGGAAACAAGTACTAGAAAACTGGAGACGGCTCTACCAAAACTGTCCAGTCTCCTGCAAGTAAGCACCTTGCCACAGAAAAGCAATTAAGCAGGTTGGAGTAATATTGACCAAACATCTTTTCTGGCTCAGATATGGTTCAGCAGTAAGTGACATGTAATAATATGCTTGGAGAGGAGTTACACCGAATACAAACATCGGGGAGCTTTTGGCCAGATTTCTATGGAAACTAATGTCTGAAACTAAGCTGAAATATAAAAAGAGCCAAAAAAAATCTGATTTTAATCCTTTTGCTTTTATAGCAATTATATAAAAAAAAAAATGAAAAGTTATGTCAATCCATGGGAGCAGTAGCAAGAATGAATTCTTATACTGCAGATTTCAACTGGAGGTCTACCAGTATGAAAATACAGTCATGAAGTCAAATGGCCGCTTCTTCCCCATATGTATTTTTTCTGCAAGTGTAAAGATGTTTTGGTGAAGGGAAACAGGGACATGGCTATTTAACTGAAGAGCCAGAAGTCTTATCTTGTTCAAATGAGATCCATTTAAACGATGTCTGATATTTAGTATACAGGTACACCACATGTACGTGACTGTGTATGTAGAAGGGATGGATACTCACACACACACGTGTATGCGTTCATAAATTAAATGTTGAGTGAGAACAAAGGACTGCAGAGGAGAAGGGAATCTACCACTCTATGATGCAGTGCTATCATAAAAGCTTGTTTTAAGTGATCCCACTGATTGTCCAGGTCTGAAATTGTAATTCCCATTGAAATTGAAATTGAAATTGAAATTCCCATTTTCAGAGGGAATTGTATACAACTGACATGGACTGCATTTTAAACAGGGAATTTACGTGAATTTCTGCTAGCGACCCGAATTCTGGAGCAAAATGAGCAGCTCCTCCAAACTTTCATCCAAAGTCCCTCGCATCAGCACATTCAGAGGTGCCTGAAGGCATGGGCACCTTAAACTATTGAACATACATTATATTGTAAACATACCTATCCAAGGGGAACAGGAGATGACCAGATACTTGCAAAGCAAATCATCAGAAATATCATTTGCAGCAATGGTCAAAAAAGAAAGGAAAAAAAAAAGAGAAAAAAGGGGCCCGGATGTGTCAAAATAAGCTCTCAGCCTTACTGCTTCTTACCCTGCTGGTTTCCTAGGTCGCTCTCCCAGTAAAGCTCAGCTTCTCATCAATGACAACAAATTCCAATATGTCACTGATTTCCCACTCTCCCTTCACATCTCCCCAACTTAAGCAGCAAGCTCCCTTCAGCCCTGCATGCCTCTCACAGCCGACTCCATCGCACCTTCCTTTACTATATATTTAGCTCTCACACACCAATAGACCTAAAAGTTTAAAAGCATTAGCGCTGTAAGGAAGTGGGGGAATATTTGGAATTATCCAGAGAGGGAAGGTATGGGGAATGGGGTTCTTGGCATAGGGGACTACCTACCACCAGACCTGCGGTACCTTAACGTGTGCAAGGGAGACCCCTGATCCCCCCCTGAGCATCACTGCCTCACTGTCCTGGGCTACACAGCTTTCCCCTTCTAGGGGCCCACGGTCTTCAGCATCAACTTCTGTAAAATAAGTATCTGATTTAGAGAAGTTGAAATACTGCCCCCAAAGCAGCTCACCTACTGTTGTTGCTGCTTGGAGGTGAGTGAGGAACAACTGGAATAGTAGGTACAGAAGTACATGCAGGGTCATGAACGATATCATATATAAAAGAGGGAGGTGATGAAGGTATTACTAACAAATGGACTGCCATGATGCATGTTTGTTCAGAATATAGCTACGGGATGCTGGGAGAATGATGATCAGTTTAGAAGAATAGAAAACCTTATTATTTCTTTCAGAGCGTAAGTGCTGGTGGGCCACGCAGCCCAACCATCACGATTCCACAGTTATGCAAGGTTTTTGATGTGGAATTGATTATTCAAATGGGAACGAGAAGGCTGCAGACGCCAAGTCTGAAATCTCCGAGCCAAAAAAACACCCAAAAATGTGTTAGTGCTTGTCTTTGAGACTAAGGCTAAAGAAAGAAGTTATGCTTCCATCTGTTCTAAAGTATCAATCATTCCCTGTGCAACACACTCCAATATAGTAACCATAACAGTGCCTTCATTGTAAGGCACCCAAGAGGAAGAAGTGAATTACGATGGGAGGAAGATCCAGAAATCCTAATACTAACAACTTTGTGAAAAGAAGGTAAATGCTCTTTTGTCAGCTTATTTACATTTTATGACTTGTTTAATCTGAAAATTAATGGCACCCTAAAATGTTATTTTGTTCCAGGAAATAAAATCCAGGTCTGGAAGAAAAGAAAGAGAATAGTTAGGTAAGTAGCAAAGCAGAAAGTACCAGTTTAAATGCTGGTACAAAACACGAGATATAAGTAGGAGGCTTTTTCAGACCCATAACCACAACGCAGATTTTTTTCCTGTTATACGAACTTCCAGAAAGGACACTGTTACTGTAAGAATTTAGGTTAGTTTGTCTTTCTTCCACAAAGAACAACAAAGATCTGTAAAATTAAGTACCCTCTTGCAATGCCACCAATATATCACACTGAGATAACCACTAATATATCACATCGAGACCCAAAAAGTGAAATGAACTTTTCTGTTCTATGAAGAACTTTTTAGTATTTCAAGACTGAAAAAAATATTATGAACATTTTCAGTATTAAGCATTTAGAAAGCAATCTGTAAAGCAAAAACACAAAGAATCTCCTAAGACTTTTCTGAAGTAATCATTATTTTTGCTGAAGGACACAAACCAAGCATTTGTGTTTGCATATCGTTCAAAAATAAAGCATTATCAGCAGAGGTATTAATGGCAAATAGTGTTGGTATTCTTAAAAGGTCATGAATACAGAGTGTCCTGCAACAAGACAAGCATTTCCCTGCCCATGCACTCAGAGATAAACCTATAAGGATCCTGAAAAGATAAGCTCATCTTGATAAAACATCTTTAAATCGTCAGGTTGAACAGTAGTGTAGATTAAGAGTTCTTTTTGCAGATATTTTTGAGACATTTAAATTTTAGAGAAATCGGTATGTCTGGTCAATGGAAAGAATCCTGGCAACTCACAGACAGCATCTGAAGGCAAAAATAAAGTCAACTTATACAACTACATCTTAATAGTTTTGGGAATCATACTAGAATTTTCCAGAAAATTATTTAAAAAAAATCTGGACTTGAATAAAAAAACCAAACCTATTCTAATCTCAACAGAAGGTTGACTTCTTGTCCCCAGTAGCCAACAAACCAGCAAGGCCATTAAACCAGAGCATGCAAATGTAACCACTTAACAGCTCCTGGACTGTCCTAACAGAGACAGAACTTTGCTACTTATCCCTGTTTTTTGTTTCGCACCCTCTCCTTTTGAATGTTCTTCGCTTCCCAGCTTTCTTACCATGTATTGGTATTTCTGGACACTCATTATAGTAAGAGACCTCCTCCTTGCTCTCCCCCAATACCCCTGGTGTAGGATCCAGGCTCCCCCAGAAGCAAAACAAGCAGCAGAGCTCTGCCAGTTTTGTTTCTAGCATGTTGATCTCTAGCTACTGCTAACTTTGAGTTGAATCAAGAAACTGATTCAACCCAGGAAAATAGGAGTTGCCAACAGCCAGGAAAACATTGAGTGGATTTAAAGAGGCAAAAATCATGATTTGTTCCCACGGTTTCTTTAAGTTAATAAAGGTACCGATATTAAAGATGGAAGCCATTTCAGATTTTCCACAGGCAGTCACTGAAACTGAAGAGGTAAGATAAACAACCAAAACACTAAGGTCTACTTTGGTGCAGCAAGCAACTGGCA
Source organism: Anarhynchus alexandrinus (assembly GCA_008711295.1). Classification (NCBI taxonomy): domain Eukaryota; kingdom Metazoa; phylum Chordata; class Aves; order Charadriiformes; family Charadriidae; genus Anarhynchus; species Anarhynchus alexandrinus. Next base: position 237,773 of record VUYV01000084.1, on the reverse strand, counting down.
TGCTCAGAAGAAAGCATCACATGCTATTTCTTCGAAGTAAGAGGATAAAGGTACAAGCAACAAGCAGATTTGAAGTCGTAAGATGTGGTTTTGTCCTTAAACAGGTAAGAAATCTAAAAGGTGCCTCAGTCATCTATGGAAGAACTTCCAAAAGATTGACTGTCAAGGATAACACCAGGCAATAAAAACTTACCAAACTTTCTGTGGATTGTGTGCTGTTGGTTTTGTGGTTCTCCATTAAAAAAAAAGGGAAACACAGCAATCCTTGGTCATAACTCCTGAGAAGTACAAAGGAGTAAGGAAGGAAGTACAAATCTGACCAACTCCTGGGGGTCCTACATTAATTCTAAAGTATCTGCAGCTGCAGCGCTTCCTGATGTCTGATGGACGCATGCGGAAATGATATCAAGATTGTAGATTAATAGGCAAGAGAGCCTCCACCAGCTCTAAACTCTTCCTGTAGATGGCTCTGCCACACTCAGGGCTCACCAGCAGTAGTTGCAGTTTTAGCCTGCTCCGGCCCTATAATGAAATTCCTGACCACTGCTACCACTTGGATTCTTTTCCTGGTGAGGCGCACACACACCGTGCCTGTGCCTAACACCTATTCATAGGCACCAATTTACTGCAAGGAAAGGGAACAGCCTCTTTCATTCCTCTGGGATTATTCACTACTTAAAAGCCACAGCACCGGAGTTCCAGTCACATCCCAAATGAAGTAGCACACCCCTGGCTCTGGAGGAGAACACGGAGAACAAGGAGCCCCCTCACTCCCACTGTGACCTAGGATAGCACTTGCCATTCACACATTGAAACAAACAGCATAAAAGCATCTTTTTAAAACTCAGCCATTCAATGCAAGGGATTTATTTTTTTTTTTAATTACTTAGTTCCTGCTGTCTTTTGTCTGGGGACCTCAAATTACTTTTGTGGTAGGAAAAGTAATAAGCTGCTTTGACATCCTCATAAGTGAATCAAGTCTGAATTGCCAACTTGCTACCTGGCAGTAAATTCACAGAAGATTTTAAAGGACAAAGTAAGCACAATGACTGCTGACTGTCCTCCATGCAAAAGATTATTCTGTGTGCTCTAATTCCATAATTACCTTCTACATGATTTCTTGTGTGTCAAAGATCCACTTAAAACAATTGTGAAAAATCAAAAAATAGCCTATTAATGGCCAGACTGGGATGGAGTGAAAGTAGAAGAAACAAGTGAAAGTTATGATAATGGTCAAAGTATATGAATTTGATCCAATTACAGGACTACTAGGATAGTTCCTGTCTTAAGGTTTATACATGGACAAAAAACATACCCATAAGCCTTACACATAATTAAGGCAATGTGCTAGGGTGAAGCACTCCTCCCCTCTCCCCCATCCATGTATTTAATGCCAGCTTATGAAGGCTGTTGGAGATTCAACCAATAAATAGACTGTCAGATAACATGGGAGGCAAGCAGGCGCATGCAGCACAGGTAATAAAAATTCCCTTGCAAAGGGACCCAAGATGCAGATTGTAAGCAATATGAGTTGGTCTCCTCATGGAGGCAAACGTATGTGGATATACATAGGAATTATATATTTGAACAATTTGAGGCAAGCTCTTTCAGACATCTGGTAGTCCAGCACCCTACAGGTGCTATATTTGATGACTTTGCGGACTATTTTAAGTATACCAAAATAACCTGGGCTATTCTTTAGGAACACAAGTTATTAAATGCACATGTATTTAGAAACAGTAAAAGTTTCTTAGTGCAGTGCTATCATAAAAGCTTGTTTTAAGTGATCCCACTGATTGTCCAGGTCTGAACATTTTATTAGGTGTACAAAGATTTGTTTGCAGTAGTCCCTCATTATACAATTCATGGTATTTAAGTGCTATTTTTTCCAGCACTTGAAGGAAATACCAAAAAACAGACAATCTTCCTTTGTCCTACTGTAATCATTAACATCCAAGACTGGCCAAAACAAACCAGTCAGAGCTATACACAGGAAACTACCTCACCTGCTGTAATGGCAGATCTGATAGTTTGCTGTTGGTTGATAGGTTACTGAGGAAGGTTCCATATCACCTCTGAGAAGGAGAGGAGACTAAGTTGCATATTACATGACACGTAGATTAATTATATGTTCTGCATATCATTAGTTCTCACATGGCTTTCCATGGCCTATGCACAGACAGTTATCATCTATATCTAGTTTGGATGTTTTATAGCTGTAATGATGTGGTATGATGGAAGCGTGGACGAAGACACCTGGAAATTATATACTCATCCAAATAAACAATATGACACCCAGAATGCTCACCTTGTTGAGGACATCCCGCTGACACCCAAGATAGAGATGAGGAAGAATTCTGGTTGGGCCAATGTTGGAGACAGGTAGGCAGGGTTGAGAAATGCAAGTAGGGACGAGTGTGGATTTTCCTTCACAGAGACCAGGGAAAGAGCTGGAGAACTCAGCAAACCCACCTGTCAGAAGAACAGTATGTATTTAATTTACATGCAGTGTTGTAGGCATTGGTGCCCATGCCAGTTCTTGGAAAGCAGCATTTATTGCAGGAGATGGGGAAGCGTTTAAGGGGCAGCAGGAAAGCCTTAACAGAAGAACTGTACGTGTGCCTCTTCCAGAGGTGGGGAACCATCCCTCACAGCAGGCAAGGCATGGCTTCGTATTCCCACTCTGTCTGGAATGTTTATTTCTCTCTCGCTCTCTCTCCATTCCTCAGAAGTTTTTGATGCTTCTTCCCATTCTTCACGATAAGTGGAAATGAGACTTTAAAAAAACAGCCAGAACACCCACCACACCAAAAGCGCACACACCTTTTCCTCTCCGCCCCAGCAAGCTATTTTCTAAACACCTCCTTCTCCTGTATTAGGTCTATAATTACACTTCATTAAGAAAAAGTCATGTTTACTCAGTTTGGTAAAAGCATCAATATGTGGTTATTAATGTTTACTTTTAAAATCCGACATTATTATTTTCTGTGCTGCTCCATAATTTCATCCAACACACTGGAAGAGGTTCCATATTTCAAAACCATACCAAGCCAAGGCTTCTCCATCTCAAGTGGGGGAAGTGAGGCAGAGGAGGGACTACAGGGGAAGACTTCACCCAGCCATGGACTCACCTAGCAAATCACCACAAGTCTCTACTCCCTTTACTGCTAGCTGGTTCTTCATCTCCACCAGTTATTAGGCCCTACCCATATTATGGCTCCAAAACATTTTCATTACCATTTCCCACCACTGCATTGAACCACTCAGAAAAACTAGAGTGGAATGACTCATAACACATTTAAATCCACCTAAAATCCCAGTGGCCATCAAAAATGCTCCTAGGCTGTTTCACCGTCAGCATGGCAGAGCTGCTGTGGAACATGAAGGGAATAAAAAGTGAGGCTGAAGCTGCTCTAGACACAAATACATACAACGCAGCTCAAGCTCCGTTTCTTTTTCTTGCTCAGTTAGTTCCCAGTTCCTTCCCATCACAAGGGCTGTGTTATAAATCTGTGCTACCAACTGTGGTCCAACTGGCCTTACCCACAATTAGAAAACAAAACCGAAGAAACCTCCAATGACGAACTTATACTTTGACTAAACGTGTTCTCACAAAAGCTAGCTAGCTTTTTCCACGCCTAGCTAAACCCCAAGCTCAGCTCATTCTCATACTTCATCTTCGCAAACTAGTCTGAAGAAGAACTGCAGGCAGCTGCTTAAATCAGTATGTTATAAACATTTCTTGGCTGTTTTCACCAATTAACAGCCAAACAGTAAGGGTGAAAGGCACAAACCATAGTGAAAGTCCCCAACTATTTCCTCACCTTAAAGCACAGAGACAAGTGGAATTTTAAGTGAAGGAAGAGTAATTATAACCTGTTCAGAACAAGGCACCTTTTTATCATCAAGGAAGTGAAGTATTAACATGCTAAATCTGCCAAATGCTATGTTCACTATTATTACAGTTTCAAGATATGAATTAAAATTATTCAGAAATAAGATAATGTACTGTTTTGTCAAGGCTTGCATTACCATTGCCTGAATTATGCCTATTCTTTGGATTTTATAATCTGTATCTTTAGTAAATGCAGAAAAACCCAAGGTAACAGCCATGTGTGTAACAGCCCGTTTTATCTGATAAACAAAAAAGCCAGCAAGCAGTTTTCAGAACAGAAGTTTTATGACCAGCAATTCCTGTTCCATCTCCTGACTTATGAAAAAAAAAAAAAATCACTTGTCTATTTTGTCAGATAACTGATTTTAGATAACTATGACAATGTTCATCATGAGAATATGAGGGTCAGGTTGGACTGTATGGGATGGCGGGGGAATGCAAAGCTAAGGTATTGCCCATCACAGAGCCATACCCCTAAACTGAAGGACGTAGGCTACAGACACAGTGAAGGTTTGGCTCTGACATTTTCTATTTCTGTTGGCTGGATTTCCTCCTCCTTGCTTTACCACAGCTCTGTTCAGGAGCATAGATACTGCTCGTTCAACATATCAACTGAATGACAGAAGGAGTTTGCAAAAAATTGTTTCGTGTACTTGCTAAATTTTCTTCTGTATGGCATGTTTTCCCCTCTGTTACAGGAAGCAATCCTTGAATTTATAGGCATTATATGCCTCTCAGATTAAATTTAATGTAAGATATGGTGCCCAGCAGTTCCTTGAGATGTTGGGGGAAGAAGGGGAAATAAAATATCAGTCTTTGGTTTAATTTGCATATTCTTTATTTCTTGGGAAGCTTGTTCACTGCTTTCTGGAGCCTCTATCTGACAAAGCTGGAAATAGAGAAGTGACTCTTCTTCCTGACAAAGAAGCAGCACAAGCACAGAAAAGATTTTACATCTCTGCTTTCTTTGCAAAAGACCACATGGGCAAAGTTCAAAAACAACAAAAAAAGAATTTTCCCAACTACATAGGGACCGGTCTCACTTCTGTATGACCACTGCAACAAGAAATTAAGCAGCTAATATGCAAAAAATCTGAGATTTTGGGAGATGGAACCCACACTCTGTCATCATAAGTGTAAGGAGCAATTTTTTATTTTATTTTTATTCTAAGGCTCTGTCAAGGCAAGCTTAAAGTGATTTGAGATTAGATGCTTCAACACTTCCTCTGGGACATTCATCACTTCAAAACCATGTTTCTTCTTTCTACTCATGCTTTCCTAGTAAGATGTTGCGTCAGCATCCCTACAATATAAATTGCAACCACAAAACTCTCAAATCAGATGATTCTGACATTATATTACCTACCTTTTACACAAGCTCTCAAGTGAGCCCGCCTTTCCATTGAATATATTTTAACCTGGTATTAGTATCAGTAGTGAACTGACTTGAAAAAACATGAAATCAGCGATTTGTTTCAAATATTAATCTATATTCCCTGCCATCTTATATGACCATTTCAAAAAGTTAGTAACTTTTCAACATACCTGGCTTTGATTTATGGCACTCACAATAGGAAAAAAACATTCTAGATCAGCCTATGTTGAAAAATTGCTTTAAAAAAAACCCCACAAACAAACAAAACCCATACCAACAAAACACATTCTTGTACGCATCCTGCTAAACTAACAATTTCTTCTAGAACAACAGCATCCGTGCATACAATCACTGAGCTGTTGCGTCATTATGAGCCTAATGTCTATTCTAAGGAACTGCACTCATCACTATTTGCTTGCATTGACTTACAAAATATATCTTTTTTTTTTTTAAATAGGTAGGTAGATAGATAAAAAAAATAACAGCACCTAAAGATGTGTAGAAAAAAGGCATTTATTTCACGTGTATCTGTTTTCCAACACAGATTATGGCCTCCATGAGTCCCCAAAGCTGGAGTCTACACATAGTCTACATGAGGAGCCTCTTATGAGAAAAGCGCTTTAAGCACTTAGACTACCTGTACACTTCTGCTGTAAATGAAGCAGACCATCCTCAAAAAACTAACTTTAAACATTTAGAAAATTAATTCAGTGTACAGGTGGGAATGCAGAACAGAAAACTGAGCCTTAAAAGAAAGACGGGATTGGTTTAGTTTTGAATTCCGTAATTTGAGGATGACCTTTGCATCAAGGGAAATTTCATCTTTAAACCTCCTTACCTACCTCAGTTGGAATAGGGCTATTGGCGGCATTGTGCGGTTTGTTTTAATAAAAAAAAAAAAATACTTTTCTTCTGGAGCTAGTGTCTAAATAACACCCTTTTTTCCCCACCACTACTCCAGCCTCTGCAAATAATAAATCAATCAGAACAGCATGTTGATACTGTGGGTAAAAAAATCTACAGGTCATTAACAGAGCTATTGGGTTAATAAAGTTTCACTGAAGTCTTTGATAAATGTAACTGGGCCCTGGAAATAGATGACTGATAAATAATCCAAAATATTATCTCCTAAATAGCTTATGAGCCATACAGGTTCTCTGTATTCTTGATGAGGAAGCCAAGCTGAAACAGCTCTGTTGACATTCAACAGGATGAAACCACTTCTTGTCTATTTGAATGTTATGGACAGAGGAAGGAGGAAATGGAGTAACTTTTATGTATTGTGCATATATTTATAACATTTTGCTTGTGTTTAAAAAGATTCCCTCCCTCACCCCCACCCACCCCAGAGGCTTTTGAAGTTTTTCAATCTTTTTCCGATATCGGTGAATTAAATGGAAGAGTCTTCCATCACCACTCATGCAATAGTTCCATTACATCTGAAAACCTTCATGGTCAAGCAGGATAAGCAGCACAATGCATCTCCTCCTTCAGTTTTAAATAGCTGGTTGCTTCTGTCATGATTGCACATATGTAAGTCATTCTATCCTTTGGCTGCTAGCAAGTAGCTAACAGTACTCGAAGGCTGTCTTACTTGCGTAATAGGCCCTAATCGAGTTTGAAGGAAAAAATCTTTGGGGATGATGAGTTCCATCATTATGGGAGCAAATTAAAGCAATATGAGACAGAAGTAAATTAAAACCTTATCATCCAATATATTTTCCAACATGAAAGTAAAAGATATCAAAAGTAGCAGCGGTAAATTGTAATGTTCAGCTGGTTGCCCCTTATGTTTCTGAGACAAAAATCAATTAATTAAATTCTGCTCTAATTTTAGATGATCCATCAGAAGACTGCAAAGTTCTGCAACTGCCCCAAGGTAACTCAGCTCTTGCTTAGGTAGCTTGTTAAAAATGAATAGACTAGTGAAATTACTTCAGTTTTAACCGAGTGGCAAGCATCCCCTGGCTGCAGCACGTTTAACGAACAGCAGTACCGTACCGCATTCCAGTGCTGACTTGTTCTGTTCGCTTCTTGTGGCTATGACACACAACGGTTTCTATGAAACTATGTTAAGGTGCCAAAAGCTGTCAGTGGTTTTGCAGCCTCAGCCCTTGTGTGTGTGGCAGACAACCCAACACCTCCGAGGTCTTTACAGTACAGCCCGTGTTTCTTGCTTACAAGCCTCCGCATCCATTAGCAGAAATTTGGCAAGATCCAGTAACCTACTCAATTACCCTGTTGCTATGGTTCTGCAAAGTGGTGACTACAGGCTTTCCTTTGATCAAGACACTGCCGTTTCCTAACTACGATTGTGATCGTAAAGGTGTGATTGTTAGAGGAATCTTGGTATCAGAAGTTTCAGTTCCCTTCTCGGCCAACTCAGGAAACAAAATTGGGCCAAACCCAGAAGGCATGAAAAAGTTTCAGCAAAATTCCACAGTAAAAGTTCCTTTCTTATAGATTCACTGAATAAATCCTCATATAAATAAAACTCACAACTAACTTTGCCAGCAGTAGGAAGAGGAGAGGGAGACAAGATGGGATCAGGTGGCTACAAATGATAGCCAGAGAAATGTTACTGATTTGGGAACAGCTACCTTTCATTAAGGGAACAGAATCCATCCAGATCCTTATGACTACTTAGTTTAACCACCATCAGCAACAAATCCTAAATTAATAGAGAGGAATAACTGCTGAGAACCGCAAGCCTTTACATCAGTTCATTTCTGTTATGTTACATGGAAGCAGACCAGGAGCATTCCCCCGTGCTGCCAGTTGCCATGCCACAGCTGCAGGAACAGTAGCTCTCTAAACCACTACACAGGTTTGCAAGCGAAAGGCCACTTAAGCCCTAAGGTCTTGATTTGAACACTTAATACAGAGTTGAGAAGTGCATGTAACTGGTGTTACCCCATGCCCAATAAAACCATTCCAATTAAATGACACCATAATAGG
>VUYV01000084.1:181512-229538 GCA_008711295.1 Anarhynchus alexandrinus | reverse complement strand
GGGGGATGATAGATGTTTCCCATGTTCATTCCATGTTATGCTGGTTTCTCTTCCTCAAGTCTTTGCAGAGATCTGGACCAGAAGTGTTATCCTTAATCATCTAGAGATAGCTGCTTTTGCTAGTCAGGCAAGTGCATACTGACGAAGCGCAGAAAGGATCAGAGACCTGACTACACGTCAGAGATAAGGCGAATTAAAGTTGGGTGTGAAATTAAAGTGCAACAGCTGACATGCCCACAACTCTGCAGTGAAAGGGAAACATGCAAATAGTGAACCTTCCCATTAGGTGTAACTTGCTTTTTCTAGAGTAACTGTCCAAGCACAGACATAACTTCTACAAAAAGGAGAGCATATACAAATCCTAACAGTAGTGAACGTAACCAACAAGCGTACGCTGCGTTTGTTCTGGGAGGATTTCTTACTTAGTCTTTGTAAAGGCAGCCATGAAACACAGCTTGGAATAAAAGCAAGATCAGAAAACAGGTCTTCACCCATCGTGTCATGTGTTTCCTATGAGCCTGTCAGCTAAAGCTGGAAAGAAAACTCCATGCAATTGCCTTTCACGCCCAGAACCTGGCAGCAAAGCCAAGGAGGAGGGGAGAAGAGAAGAAATTCAGCTAGAGAAGGGGTTGGTAACAGAGATGAGCGTCTCAGCCACCTTCTCCAACTAAAGGAGACCGATCCTAAAGACCAGAAGAGCAGCCTTCCACCTTCAAACTAAGCAAACACATTTTTCAACCAAGTAATCGGAGGGGCTGCACAACCAAAGAATGCCACCTGCCACTGGTGCCCATCTCATGGTGGATCCTCAGGGCGGCTATTGCTGCTTGAGCTCTCGAGGGCTTCTCCTGCGCTGCTGGGGCCCACGTGGCACTGCTGCTTGGTCACACCACCAAATCCACAACCAGCTCAGCTCAACCCGAAACTGCTTTTCAGGGGGAGACACTAATTTGAGGCTCTGCACTGTACACTAGTGCTCATTTCCATAGGGCTTACAAGAACTTCCATTATTTTTTTCATTTAATTACTCTTTTTGTCAAACCTTACTGAAGCCAGCCAACAAACTTAAACATCTTTTGTGGGTGACAGAAGAGAGACAGACAACGTGGCAACTCCTATGAGCTTGGCTTCCCGAAAACTTCAGGCTAAGAAAAGCCTCTGAAGTGTTTTATACAACATCCCCATAGATCCAGCTGGCCCTGCAACCCTGCGTGTGTCCCATGGGATGCACAGAAAGATTCCGTTTTGTGCTCCTGATGGAGATGCAAGAGACAGCGAGCATGTCTGTTTTTCCATAGGTCATGGAGTCTGCTGCAAAAGCCCAAGGACAACGCACACTGGTAACGGAGCAAACTTTGGCATTTCTCTTAAGTGCCATTCAAATCAGATACTGCTCCTTTTCCCCCCTGCTTTGGATTCTGACTGTTCAGAAAAAGCAAAAGGGAGTTGGTTTTCTTCAATGAATTCTTGAAAACAGACTAGAAGCAAATTTCTTCCTTTTGCCACAAGACCTACTCGTCTGCCAGTTCATCAGTGTTAACTCAGCATCAAACACAATTATTTTAAAGCAGGGCTTGGAACAGGTCTAAGACCCAAGGGATGAGTTAAAAATCAAAGACTATATGCATGTACTAGTAAAGAATTGCAAGAAGACTTTGAAGCTTGTGGATTTGACAGACAATTCCACCACCTTCATTAAATCCAGAATTTGCTTCTTCATTAAGGGCACTAATTATTCCTAATTTTATATAGCCATATATTGATAAATGTAGTTATCCCTTTTTAAAGGAAAATAAGAATAAAAAAGCAGGAAAATTTGCAACTACATCTACAACATAGTATTTAGACCCTGTAATTTATAAGTAAGCCTTACCAAACTTCTATATTCACCAAAAGTGGAGTACAGTGGAATACATACATGTTTAGCTTTTTTTTTTCCTTCTCTTAATAGCAATTTAGAATTTGTTACTGTAAGTACTGGTCAGTACTAGGCACATAATGCAACATTACTGAAAACTATGCTAAAAATAAATAAATAAAGTTTAAAAAGCACTACAGCAAACACAGCATATACAAAACTAACTTTAACGTTTACTTTGCCTCAAATCAGATCAGAGGCTCTTAATGCTGTGATTTTCACAGCACTTTCACAGTCACACTCCCATCGAACATTAAAATGTTTATCTAAAAGCTGCGGTATAGATTTTTTCCTTTGCTGTAAGGAAGGAAAGTTGTAAACTTTCTGACTCACAAGTTTTATGAATCTACAATGTTTCCACTCTGTTTAAACGAGCTGCAGACCTCCACAGGCCACTACAATTCACGCATTCCAGCTCTGCTCCACAGGGATGCTTGCCATTTTCCATTACATACGCTCAGGCTGGAGAGCCCCATGAGCACGCTGCCATCCCTGCGCCCACCCTCCCCTTCCTGTCCGCTCTCATCAGCCACAGGGAGTCCTTCCACCGGATTCAAGATTTCACTGTTTGGGAAAGCTAGGGGCGTTCAGAAAGTGGCCCCATTACACCAGGTGTTTTACAAGCACAGTAGCAAGAAAAGTTCTTTGCCCTTGAGGGTTTCTGCTTTTGGTAAGACAAGGTTAATAGGCAGGTTAAGCAAACAAGGCTTGGGGGAGGCAAGAACGNTCTGCCTTTAAAGGAAAAAAAAAAAAAAAGATACCCTTGTCATAATTTCAGCCAATTAAGTTTCACAAGTATCCAGAGGTATCCAAAACAAAAGCAAACTTAACAAGTTATTCTTGGGTTTGAGAAATGTTATGAGAGCTCCACGCTAGTCAAACTTTGCTCTCTCTCAAAAGACAGCAAGTGGACACACATATGAAAGTAATAAACTCTACTCCTATTCTTCAAGTGCTTAAAACAATCATGGCACTAAACAAACACTCAAAACTGCATTTTAAGTACAAAGGGTGGGAGGATATTCGCAGAGGACTGGCTGTAGCCAAGGGTACTAGTTTTTCTACACTCATTAAAAATTGATGGAGAGGGAAACTTTTGAAGAGGGCAATTCAGAGCTAAGCTCCTCTCTCGCTCTTGTCTCCTCCCCACCAACACTGGTCGTACTCCATGGGTTATGGGACCACTTAGGGAATGCTGCACTCCCTCAGCGAGACTTTTACCTCTTTCTTTAGAGACTTCCTTCTAACAGCACCAGCCAGCCAGTGTATCAGGAAAGCCGGCATCATTGTGCAACTATCCTTCTTTCTCTGAACACTGGTAGGATATTTAACAGCTGGTTCTAGCTGTAATTATTTCAACTTGCAGACAACTCAGTAATTTGAATCGATGACCACCATTTGAAGGTGTGCTCTTCTCCTTGAGGCGCTCTCCAAAGACTTACAAGGTACGCTCAGAACTTCAGTCGGCCACAACCAAAAGTTATTATGCTCCAAATCCAGATGTTAAAAAATGTTAGGGTGTTAGACAGGAATTTAACAGCATAAACCACAGCTACCTCATACCATCTTTCAGTCCATACTGAGTATCCTACTTGGCGTATGGGACTGCAGAAGTGGAGAAGAAAGCTCAGTCTTTCAGCCCTGGTCGCTTCAGGAGATAGAAATGACCAGCTCTACCTATAAAAGAATATTCTTAAGATCTCCTGTTCCTCTGCCACAAGCACGTTTTTTCTGGTGACAAAGCAGGTAGAGAGCACTGGGCTTTTTTTCCTGCCCAGCTTTGCTTTAGGCAAGTAGAGACAACACAATGGTAAATGTACCCTAGATATATTGCCATTTTTATATTAGGATTCCTTTAGATGAACTTCCAATTTCAAATATTTTTAAATAAAACACCAGAATAAACAAGACTGTAGAAGAGTTCCTGCTTTGTTTCATTCTTCTTGCATCCTCCATGCAAGTCTTCCATTTTGTACACACACTTTGCTAGGTGAGGGACAGGTCAGGGGGAAACAATGATTTGGGAAGTTCCAGCATAAACATACATTTTGCAACAGTCCCTGGCTAATTACTCACTATTTCGTTTCCAGGATCTTTGCCCGATCTCCCTGAACTCATTCTGTTTGCTGTATCTTTACATACTCAGCTTATGACTTCATTCATTGTCCACTGCATATGTCACCTGCATTCGTCATCGAATACAAAACTAACAATTTATGTCTTTCTGCTTACTGTGGTAGCTTTGTGCTCTGTAGAAGCTTATCAGAGAGCTCTTGTGAAAGCAAAATCCATTAAATCATACTACTGCTGAGATTTTTCATAGGCAGAAGGGTAGCGGAGATTAGTAGGCAATTCACCACTTGGGCCTCGATTACCTGTCAACACCGCTTTTTTATGTGGTGGCTGTACTCACAGTCCAACCATGGTTTTGGGAAGGAGGCGTACAGCTCCCTGGCTTGGTGCTCAGTGGTTCAGCAAGTCAGATGCGGGCTTCATGCCAGGCACCTAGAAAAATCTGTAATTCTCTACTAGAGATTCCCTGAATTATACAGGCAACTTGTGTAGAAAGTAGCACATAGAAGTTTATGGACCTCTTTTCAAGACAGCTCTCATCCGACTTGAGCATGAGACCAGTCGTTCCTTCCCCCTAGTCTTTACTTCATCCATTGAAGCTTCATCTCCGACCATGAAGCAATAGAAAGTATACAACTTTCGATACAGAACCCTGATTACACTTACAGATCAGGTGGATGCTATTCAATGAGAGGCTCGGCTCCGAAGGAATACAGTCACGTACAGATCTACACCTCAGCATACAGGCACTGGAGGGTAAAACTGTACGGCCAATTCTAGAAGCTCACAAAAGGCTTCCAGTACATTTAACCCCACTTCTGCCAATACACTTTATAATCTGGTACATTATGTAAGTTTTCCATATTGGTTGTTCTTAGTGGCATTGAATACCGTGGTACATGAAGTCTAAGTGGCAATTCAGTGACAGAGAGAAAAATATGTCCTTCATGGTTTGTGAGCAAAATACACTCTGGTATTGCAGCACTAAAAAATGCTTAGAAAGTTCAGTAAAACTGTTTCTATGATCCCGCATTACAGTACCCTGAAGTTTAGCTAGTCCTTCTTGAATATTTACCATTGCTCCACATCCACCTGAGTGCAAGAATTCTTGCTTTTGGTTTCATTTCAGAGACAGTACAGTGTTTCTGTGTTAGGCTATTACAATTTTTAATGTCAGGTTGGAAATACAGGAATGTAAGCTTTTCTGTTTTTTCAGAAATCCTTCTGTTTAGCATAAGTCTTCTGTACAAAAAAATAAAATTAAAAAACCCCACAAAATAAAAAGCTCTGCTTCATCTTCATCACAGGCAACATTTGAAAGGTAACCATCATGAAGACATCTGTGCTCGCACGAGTAGGAGTAAGCCAGATTAAGAGAAGTAGAGAAGAGCAAGTGTTTTAGCAAAGTAGAACTTGAATCATTTCCATTGACACAGTGGAAGAGAATTTAAGCAAGACTCTTGGCGTTTACCACCTTAATAATGCTAATTCATCAAGCAAGAAATGGTAGTCTCTTTTAACTGTTTCTGCAGAGCAAGCAGAAACATCATAAAAATACTGTAACTAGGAAAAGGACTCCATAAAAGTAAATGCAGTTCTCAAAATATGGGAAGAGAAGGAATCAAGTCACATCCCTGTGTTTAAATCTTCTTTAACTCAGCAGAGCAGAGCAGATGCAGTGATGGGAGTGGGGTTAAGCCTTCAGTACCCACATTTCAGTATTTTGCTTAAAAATTAAGAGCCAAAAGAAATATTTAAATTCCTGAGAACATTCCCCACCAGATCATAAATATTTTTATGAGGTTAGATCAAGAGCTTTAATTAATTGGTAAGGGTTCCTTTGAGGTCTTTACATTAGTTACGTCAATGAAAAACAACCTCCAGGGTATGCACAACCTAAATAAAAAAACACCTCAGTGAGTGCTCAGTAATAGGGGGAGGCATGAAGAACAGATTCAGGAATTTCAGATATTTGTTAATTGCTCCTTAATTCTATCCCAACAAAAAAATATTTTCCTACCCTAAAATGTTTATTTAAGGTCACTATTTTAAATAAGCCAAATTGAGTGGCACAGGGAAAACTCAAGTCCAAAGGTTTTTCTTTTTACACGGTGCACTGACCTCTACTCTCATTATAGGCCATAAACGTTTATGAGAGTTCGTCATCAGCTTGCTGAGACAACACATTTTATCTAGTTTCCTAGAGCCACGTATCAATAATCTCCAAGGAACTTTCCATAAGACCGCATCTGGCACCTTCTCCTTCACCCCACATCCCAGGTGGTTTCTTGTGTGTGTGTGTTTGTTAAGTAGCTAGCTTTTTAATAGCTGTAAGAAAACAACAGGACTGTGAAATGTATTTTCTTATGTAAGGATTAAAATCAGAGCAAAGTCATTATAAGAGATGGAAATGCTATAGAGCTGGAGGAATAGAGCTGATGTTAATTACCTTACTACTGATTCATCTTAGTTGGGTATAGTTCCTGAAATAACCGCTTACCTGTAATAGATCAGTAGTAAACACTTTCCTTACATTTCCTTTTTGTTCTTATACTCCTCTACTACTGGTTTTAAAGCCATCAGTTGTTTCTGCATTCATAAATACCCCCATCACTATCTTTTTAACCAAAAATAAGATTAAATTCTCAAATCTAATCTTTGCTACGAGAAATGCATTTAACATGCTAAAATAAAAATCCTCCTTTCTCTATAAGGAGGCTTTTAACACATTAGATTCCCTTTCTCTGCCTCTAACACCCAAACTAATACTTACCAGCTGCATGTAGCTAAGTTCACCTCAGCTAACTAATGTGTACTAGTATCTTGCATGTGGTTTACGTTGCATTTTCAGCTTGAACAGACAACTACCCCATGCTGGAAATAAAAAACAAAAGAAAGCGATTTCTCATAGTATCATTAAGACACACGCAACTGGTGTTTGTCCAGACTATGCACTGGGGAGCTGCGGAACACTCCCTTCTTGGTACTGTCCATTCCTACAGAAGCCACAGGCAAGTCTGAAGATGGAGACACTCTGACCACCTCCTTCATGGAGCCCAGCAGAGGAAAGAGAAGAACAAAGCCATGTCTCACACAACTAATCAACAGAGGGACAGCAGAAGAAAGGAAAGTTTTGTGATACTGTCCTTTGCTTGGCCTTATTAAGGGTCCCGCGCCCCCAACTGCTCCCTGCCATGAGGTCTAATTCTTAGTTATTAGATAGCTGTGTCTCTTTCCACCATGGAAATTAAGTTGCGAATAGTCTGTATTGCTGCATGGAGCTGTTATACGCTTCTGGTTATCAAAAAAATCTCAGGACTGATGAGCAGAGTTGGGTATTCAAACAATAAAAGGATTTCTTAAGAGGCATGAACTGCTTCTAGACTGGCCTATTTTTTAAATAACGGTTTTAAATTTAAGGGAGTATTAACCACATATTTCAGCAATCTTACATTAAGCATTTACTGTGCCCTAGGCATCACACATTTACTTGGTGGCTCATATAGGAGAAGAATTACTTAACCTAATATTGTAGTCCACAATGCACAGATGTCATTCTTACCGAGACAGCAAAGAAAACGGAAGCACCAAACATAGCTAAAGCATAACCCTACTTAGTTTTCTGTAAGTATATCTCACATGAGCACCAAATGCACCTATCCAAGTGCAGAAATTATTAATTTTCTCTGTAGTCACTTTCAAAATAGTTTGGGAAAAGTTCTCTCGGTAACACAACCACCTCCGTATCACTTTCATTATAAGTCACTAGAAACCTCAGTGAAACCTTTTTGCTAAGAGGAAGTACCTCTCTGGAGACCTTTCCCTTTTCCTCATCATTATTCAGTCTCTGACTTTAGTTTTAACATTTCAGAGACTATGTATACACTTCATTAGATCACCGGTCATGTCACTGCAACGGATTTCCTACTTGTATTCGTCATCCCCTCTTCTTTCAGCCCTGGATCTACTTCATGCCCCTCCTTGTTCCTTCTTGTGAACACTGGGTCTACTGTTCCATGACAGAAATAACAACACAAGCACATGTTACCACCAACAAATCCTGTATTATAAGAACTTGAATTTCTGTGGATGCTTTGACCTGGGATTTTTATTTTTTTAAAAAAAAAAGGAGGTGGGGGGGATGAGGGAGAAGACCTAAATACAGTACTACCACTTAAGGAGCTGAAGTTTAAGAAGTCATACAAAATAATCTCCATAACTCTGGGAGATCGCTTCTCTTGTTCTTATTGTAGTAATTACCAAGGAAGAGATTTTCCTCCTAGTACGTACAATATTTAGAAGACCAGGGAAGTACATTTCTTTTACTATCTTTGACCCTAAAATAGCAGACATATGCATTTAAAAAACCCTGTATTGATAAATTTCCATTTACACAGCACTAATAGTGTAATATATGCCCTGTAAGATGCAATTTCTAAGCATTATACATATGCCGAGTCCTGCACTTGTGTCACAACAACCCCATGCAGCACTACAGGCTTGGGGAAGAGTAGCTGGAAAGCTGCCTGGTGGAAAAGGACCTGGGGGTGTTGGTCAACAGCCAGCTGAATATGGGCACACTGCTGGCTTAGGTGGCCAAGGCAGCCAACAGCATCCTGGCTTGTATCAGGAACAGTATGACCAGCAGGACTAGGGAAGTGATCGTCCCACTGTACTCGGCATCGGTGAGGCTGCACCTTGAATACTGTGTTCAGTTTTGGGCCCCTCACTACAAGAAAGACATTGAGGTGAGACAGTGAGCTCAGAGAAGGGTAACGAAGGTGGTGAGGGGTCTGGAGAACAAGTCTTATGAGGAGCGGCTGAGGGAACTGGGGTTGTTTAGCCTGGAGAAAAGGAGGCTGAGGGGAGACCTTATCGCACTCTACAACTATCTGAAAGGAGGTTGTAGTGAGGTGGGGGTCAGTCTCTTCTCCCAAGTAACAATAAGTAAGACAAGAGGAAATGGCCTCAAGTTGCACCAGGGAAGGTTTAGATTGGATATTAGGAAAAATTTCTTCACCAAAAGGGTTATCAAACATTGAAACAGGCTGCCCAGGGAAGTGGTGGAATCACCATCCCTGCAGGTATTTAAAAGACAGGTAGACATGGTGCTGAGGGACATGGTTTAGTGGTAGTTTTGGCAGTGTTAGGTTGATGGCTGGACTCGATGATCTTAACGGTCCTTTCCAACCTAGACGATTCTATGATTCTGTATTACGAGTGTCACTATACGCATAAAGAACTACAGGAACAGCTATGCTATAACTGAAGTTCATACCAGCACTGTTGCAAAATTGTGTGCACATCAGCTATAATGATAGCATTTTCTTTCTTCTCCTCATTCAAGTGTTTTGGTTTTTTTCTTGGTTCATCATACCTGAAAGCAGATACACAGAGCTGAAATTCTTCTCCAGTTTGCCCAGGAGCACAGTAAGAAAGCACTCAGATGACAGAGAGGTCACATCTTTAGAGCTTTGGTCATACACCACCACTTCCTGCTTGCAATCAATTTCAATCTGAAACACAAGTAATTCAGAATAAGATAGGAAGGAGGAAGATGATTGAAACACCACATTATCACCTGCATCAGGGTTCCCACATACTTGCTATGCAGCAGTTCAGATATATAGATTTCTTATGTAGCTGTACACAAACCAGTTTTTATTTTATACTTAATTGCCTGACCTGATTTAATTCCTGTCAGAGTTTGTAAATTGATTATTTGCTCCAAACTGAAGCACATTTTGCAAATTTCTACCATTAGGTAATTTTATGTCACTTGTAAAATGCTTTACCTTCAGCTAAGTTGGTTGGTTTGTTTAAAAATTAAACTTTTTACAAGAAGGCCCTACCTCAGTCTCTGCTTCTGGGTTTTTTGTGTATAAACAGTAAAGAGACCTTAAATTGCCTAAAACCACACACATTTTAGCCACCTACACAACTTTATAAAATATGCCTTAGATAGTAGTAATAATAATAATAATAAAAGGTTTCAATTTTTAACATGTCAAAGCAAGAATGTAATAAATTACTTCTGTAACTAAAACATTTGAAACAAGTACCAATGGATTAAAAAACAAAACACACATAGATACACATTAAGTTTAAACAGCTTAGCTATTTTCTCTGTTCGCTAGTAACACTATTTTTAAAAAAAAAAACAAAACAAAAACCACCAACCAAAACCCCATGAAACTACTCACGCAAAAAGTATTCTAAACAGCAAGTAGGAGCCAGGATTGACAGAGCTACAGTTTCTTTGCAAACTGTACGACCACTTGCTAAGCAATCCCTGCCACCACAGATCCCAAAGAATCCTTTGAAGTTTAGAATGTTTCCTGCCTTAATTACATACACTTAAAGGACTGTGCTTTGCAGGACATACAAGAACCCTGAGAGCATTCTTTCTGAGTAATTTCTGAATCCCTCCCATTACTCTGTCACTTAGGGGAGAGCAGGCTACAAAGAATCCCAAAGACAAACTCAGCAGTAACCAATAGTGTCTTAAATCAGGTAAGAGCTCGGCAAAACTTGGTCCCCCAATTTTGTTTTTTTAAAACAAAACACCTAAGGGAAAATTATTACAAGTTGCTTTCCAGGCACTCTTTTAAACAAACGCAAGGAATAACAGGAAAATGACCCCTACCTTGTGTTTTGCTGAATGCTGAATGAGCTCTGTAATCAAAACTTTGTCCTGCTGCAGCCTCCGCTTCATAAGCTTGGAGCAGTTGATGTTGATGGCATCCAAGATGTGGGACGTATTGTATTCCACAAAGGGGCGGCTATCAATCAGCAGCAATTTTTCTGTACCACTCTCCAGCAAAGCCACCAGCTTCTCGGCGACAATGAGTTGAGTCCTGATCATCTCATCGGCCATGACAACAATAAGGCCTCTTTCACCACCTCCCTCTCTAATTTGCTGCGATGATGTAATGGCTGTGTACTCAAAGGCTTAGCCACACCATTGTACTAGAAGTGTATGAGGTCATGCTGGTAGTGACTGGCAAAAGAAAAGTTAAACCCATTTTCAGAAAGAACTCTTCAACTGAATGTCTCCTCCTGCTTCCAGTTGATGTGCCGTTACAAAGGGTTCATTCCACAAAGCAGCCCCTCACATCTGATTCATCGGGAGATGACTATGGAGTAGCCATTTCACAATTCAAACAAAAGATGCTTTCTGGTTGCCGCTGCATTACATCATTCTTTACCTTTGCTCCCACCCATCAGTTTTACACTGGACTAAGAGCCTGTAAGAAGGGGAAGATAAAAAAAAACCAACATAAACCAGATGAGGCCATGAAAGTTTGCAGAATAAAACATTCAACTTTGAGGCTAACTGCACAGTGGTCTGTACCATATAATAAATACATTCCTGAGAAGTTCCCCTCTCTGCTGTATACGCCAAACACCTAGAGAGAGTATTTGCAACTACAGTCTCTGAATCTATTCCAATGATCTTGCCTGGACAATTATCTTGTATTTCAGGCAACGTACCCTGTCTTAATTGCAGACTTTTGTTGCCACTAGCTCTGCCTCTTCACAAGACTTTGTTAGAATATAATGAAGACATACTGCCCTAAATCACGGCATTCCCTTCAATAGCAGAACTAATTAGATGCATTTCAGCACCTCACCACTTAGTAAGAAGTTGTAATATTAGTTAAGATACATTTTTAAAGTTTAATGCCTCGGAAAGTATTTCACAAACCAGCACTGCAAGTTGGGGAACTGCAACTGTACAAAAGAAAGGACAAAACTTACATCCACCTCTCTCCTTCAGGCACATGGCTGAAGGAAACCAGAAGAACAAGACACTACATCAGGACACAAGCATTTTATTTGAATTAATCACCAGACATGGAACAGAGGCCTCGTGAATACACTAC
Source organism: Anarhynchus alexandrinus (assembly GCA_008711295.1). Classification (NCBI taxonomy): domain Eukaryota; kingdom Metazoa; phylum Chordata; class Aves; order Charadriiformes; family Charadriidae; genus Anarhynchus; species Anarhynchus alexandrinus. Next base: position 217,661 of record VUYV01000084.1, on the reverse strand, counting down.
TGAAAGGTAAAGCAGCGAGCATTGTCTCTGGCCCTTCTGGAGCCGGTGAGACAGTTACATGAGGTACATTACACTGTTCACACATGATAAACAATATCCGAAGCAAACCATACTTTTGTAAAATTAGATCCTGACAGCATCTGAACCACATCAGTGAAAAATGCGGCAGCAGCAGAGCAGTAAGAACACCTGACATGTTTCACCACCTATTTGTATTACTGCCTCACAGTTGTCCTCAGGATTTTCAGAGCCTCCCAAAATACACTCTGATGGAATAAGTCCCTGGAGGAACATTCAGAAAGAAGCCACCACGGGGCTTTGTCCATAAGGGATTTGGCTGCACTTCAGTGCATGCAGTGCTACAGCTATAAATCCAACAGAAAACACGAGTCAACTTGCTTTGCTCCCACAGTTCAAAATTTGGTCTCTTAGCGTACTCATGGGTATTTACAGAGACAGCTGTCTATGTCAGGGTGCAAACAACTCTGGAGGAAACACAAGCCACACCTTCAGCTGCCTCGGTGATCAGCTCCAGCAAGAGGAGACAGCTGAGGGTGATGACTTCTTCAGCTGAGGTGGTGACGTTTACAGGTTAGACCCTGTCCATGAAAGGGCAAGCCTGACAGAGTTCCTCACCTCGTTAGTATGGCAGACTATGTTTGGGGAAGTGATTTTAGGTTACAAAACTATGCAACCCCTCTTGCACAAAGCAAAGCATGCCTTCAAGCCAGTCTTATGTCAGTTCTGGCCCATGCCACCCAGCCTGTGACCTGAGCAGCCTTTCTACCTCTGCTTTCTGTTGGCTGGGATAAAGCAAAGTAACACAACTGTCACAAAACTGAAGTGGCCAGATGAAGAAATTAAAAATCCATTTGATTGACACACTTGAGGCAGCAAAACATTTGTAAACCGAAGCACGTTATCAGGATACATGCACATACAGGTACATACGGGGATGAAGATTTTATATGTTTAAAAAAAAATTTACATTCTCAGTTTCACAGGTTCAGCTGGAGAACTTACATTTTACTTATAGTGTCGACTTGCTGCTTCAGTTTGAAATGTTTGTTATTTATCTTAATTGCAAGCGAAGTCATGAATTCAAACTAATTTATAGACAGTTTATTAAAAGTCCTATTACAGCAACAGGTCAGTTGTGTTTAGCAATGGGAAATCCCAGGTCCACAGATGTTTTACTCATTAGATATATTATACAAATCTAAGAAATTAAATTCTGAAAAAAGTACAAACTTCACTTGTAACAACCCAAAAAAGAAAACTGAAAGAAATTTATTTTGTGAGAGTTTCATGTAGCAATACAAGAAAAATACCAGGTTTCACATAAACAGCCATTAGGTTGACAAAATGTGATTTTCTACTTGCCCTGACTCTACTGCTACAGAGCCAGTGGTTTTAAGCTTGTCCACATAATGGAAGCATATAGCAGTGAAATGCATATTGCTCTAAACTACAAAATGTATTGGAAAAATTACTGTACCAAACTTTAATTAAACCTATTAAAAAAAAACCCTGTCTTTGCAACCTGGTTGGCAGGTATGCTCCCCTTCAAAGGGCAGTCATTATATACTGACCTCAGGCTCTCTGTAGACAGGCTGGAAGCTATCAAAAGTCTATGCCATTATGCAAGGGGGTGGGGGGGAGTGAAACTTGATAGTTGTGTCCATTTTTCTTTTCAGAGAGAAAAAAAGTATTCTGCTTTTTTTCTTTTTCTTTCTCTTAGCATGTCCTATCACGAATTTTGATTCTCTTTTATTCGTATCAAAGGCTGCCAGATACCAAACCCACTGAACTCAATGAAAACTTTTCCACCAGCTCTAGTGGGAATTGGCTCCAGTTCTTTTGTGAGCTAGACAGCTTGTTCGTGAACTAGACAGTTTGTTTTGATGGGTAAATTGCTGACTTGAAGTCCAAGTAATAACAGGAAAATAAAGCAGCTGAGAAACTACAGCACTCTAAAACAGAGGCTGTTAAAAATACGTAATCTTTAATTTGCAACTTTCAGTTTGGGTATATTTCTTATCTTCCAAATGCTTACTGCTTGCTGTCTCAGCCTTCACTCTCGTATGATAGAAGTTTGTTTAAGAAGACCCTTAAAAAGAACTCAAACCAGTCATATATGGTGATTGGGTAAACAGCATGTGAAGAACATAAAGCAAGTGGAATACCAGTCAAGAATCCTTTTAAATAACACTATTACCTTAATGTATAGCTATGTGTTAAGTTTCTGAAAGCATTCTGCCCATGCCTTGAAAGTAATAAACAGTAATGTCACCTCAAGTTCTTGTGACTGAAATCCTGTTTTGACAGGAACAGCTCCACTGGGCAGGGGAGGAACAACATTTTTAGCAATTACAGGTTTTTGGTTTGTTTTAATTCTCTCTGTTCCTGGTACCATCAGACTTTGGGGAGTCTTCCTTGGGATCTAACTAAACAAGAGAAACTGGCACCCTTCTGCTTTAGGTAAACACTAGAGTTCTCCCCCCCTTCCTGGTGACCGCTCTTATCATTCAGCTACTATGAAGTATTGAAATATCTGTTTCATTTCTAATCACAGTTTGTAAAAAGCTAAAATTCAATTTCTCGACTATTCTCTTTTTGCTGCGCAACTTGTGACTTAGATTGCAATGGTATGTATTGACACCATAGTGTCTCATAAAATTACGCAATATAACACTTTGCCCTAAATAGGCCGTTACATTGCTGATCTTCAAGCTAGGAAACCACCTTAGTCACAGGATGTTCTACACTGAAATCAGGATTACTGAAAATTGATCTGTAATCGAGCTATGAGAATACTGCATGAAGTCACATAACCACTGGTAATACTGCATGGCTTCTTCCTCCTTGTAGATGGACTGCAACGTGTGGCACTGCTTGTTACCTCTTCTTTTAAAGAAGAAAATAAAGCTTTTAACTCACCGTAAAACTAAGAAGAACTGTTCCACACTTGCCCAGTATCTTTACAGTTTCTCTATATTGTTTAAAGGATCAAAACAACAAACCCCCTACTATCTTCCATAAGAAACAACAGCGGATCTCTAATATGTATGTGCAATGCTGCCACACAACTACAGGATCCCTCTTCGCCTCAGGGATCCCTGTCCCCATCCCAAATGGCTCAGATGGAGCGAAGCAGGCAACCACGTAACTGGAAACCTGGCACTTAAGTTGTGTGTTTGATTCTGCAGTCAAAATAACTCACATTTTGTATGCACTCCTAATTTCTACTTCTACCACTTCAACGCCAAGCAATTCCCTTACATCATAGCAGGACGCTTGTGTGAGTTACCTCAGGCTTTGGCTTGTATGATAGCAACTATTTTTAAAGAGGCAGCTGTAGTAAGAATATATTTTAAAAACTCTCGGAACGACGCTCTAATTCTGCCTTGGTTAAGGAAGTAGCAAAGAGCTCCTGGAAGCCTTGCTACAATCTCTGAAAGACTTCTACCTCCTGTAAGAAGATAACCTTGAAGTTGAACCTTGGTGTCATAAACGCTCAGCAATTTTGCTCCCAACGTCACTAATGCTGGCTTTGGCAGGTGCCTACAGCAGTGCTTCCACATACGTCACTGCTGCACGGCAAAACGCCAACAAAATAACTTTACAGCCTCTGAACATTAGAAGGTCCGGAAGGGCAGCTTTTGCATACCCAGCCTGAGACACCTGAAAGAGTTGATCTTTTTAAAACTTTATTTTTCTACTTTCTAGAGGCAAACACATGCACATAAGAGAAAAAACACTATCCTCCCCTACAGTCAAATTCCTTTTCACGTTTCTCAGGATGGGCACCAGCATAAAAAGGAAACCCAAAAGCTGAATCAAAACACAGAGGTAGGAGATCCTAAACTGCAGGACGCATGCCACTGTTGGCAGATCAGCTGTTTTCAAAGGAGTATTTGGCTTCAGCGTTACTGAGCTGGAAACTGACAGTGGTTCAATAGCCAGTGCCAATGCCATCAGCACCAGTCCCTACCACCACAGCCACACGTGATACTCAACACACAAGCCTACACAAACTCCTGCATCAGAGAGGAACTCCTGATGTAGGGATTGCAGGGTGAATTCCCAGTCCTGCAAGCTGTTTCCTCCCCCACCCCCCCCAAAAAATAATCTATGACAGCCACAGCATTCTCTCACCAGCCTCAGAAAAATGGAAATAAATGTTGTTCTGGACAGATGCTTGTAACCTATGCTACTAGAGACTGAGTGACAATCAAGGAGAGAGAGGGCCGATCCTTGCTCAAGTGCTACTCATCAGTAGTGAGAAACACAAAGTGTCTATGGAGCACAAAGGAAATATGATTTCTAAGTCAAAGTGAGGAATGGCTATACTTCTGAATTCAGCAAGCAAGTCATCAATTCCAGAGACTGACAACTGTATAACATAGTGTAAAGTCTGGGAAAAAATGTAACTGAGGTTACAAGAAGCCTATGTCTTGTCTGCCATTGTGCAGACCACACTGGATTGAGATTACAAATGCTTGTGATTTAAAAGAGCCCTGTTAACAAGGGTTCATGTTTGTCAACTGAGGGAAATGAGGGTGTCTTTTGGCTTTTCAGATGAATCAAGCAAGTGTCATCATCTCATAAGCACACCATTTCCTCACGTTAGTTGGGGGGTGGAAGAACATAGACTTTTCCCCCGCCCTCCCCAGCACACTCCACTTCGGTGCAAGAGTGGAGAGCAGCAAGGAAGCCACTCAAATAGAAACACATAGATTATTTTTTTTTTCCAAATGTTACTTATGTACCATGTTCCTAAAAGAGAAGCAGTATTAAGAATTTCACCCTGCTTTCCTTTGCTTATCTGTCTGATCAGATTGGCTGCTTCCTCCTCTCCTACTTTTCAGCACATCTGTACTTTAGATCTACATATGCAGTCAAAATGGAATAGTGTTAATTTTCTCTTCCTTGTAGAAACTGCAGCCACATGCATTTTAGATTACACACTGTACATTCATTAAAAAGGCAAGTATAATCCATCAGAAAAAAAAAATACATGGAGAATTTTCTGTTCTGTGCTCTATTGCCTTTCATCCTACTTGACTAATTACCTACCCAGTTTTTATTACTAGTTCTAAAGAAAAGTCACCCCATTTCACTGTGCTCACCAATCTGAGAACCGAGGCATGGAGATACAGAGTCAGAAAGGAAATCAGCTTCCCATGAATAAGCTGCATATAACACTTCCAGTTTAGATATTTAAGCTCACTCTATTTCTGCATCTACTACTGAGTGACATTTTTACCACCAGCATTGCAAGACAGCTGGGCTAAGCAAGATGAATGGATCTTCCATTTAGATAACAGTAAGATATTGTTTTTTATACACATAGTGGTATTTGAAATAATATAGTCCTTTCTACTACTACAAAGAAAACCCCAAACAAACAACCAAAACACCACATTTTGGTGACCTAATCAACATAGCCCTCAAATATGTGCAATGTTTTTGCAAATATTATCCATGCACCATTACCAACTCTGAGCAATGAGCCTGATTATCATCACTTGCATTTACCAAGAGGCCAACCTCTTTGACATTCACTGTGGAATAATAAATGTTTATTACGTGTTACAGCAGGGAAATCTGACTGATAGAATGTGAGCTCATGGGAAGTGTTAGAACATGCTGTTGATACGTTACATCACCCTATTCAACAACTCAGAGACTTTATTTGGGGACTCCCCTCTCCACCCATACAAGCAAGAAGCTATTTCCATTTCAAAATACTTTTTTATTGTAGGTTCACACCTTATAGTTCTGAGACATCTAGAAGGAAAGCTTACCTAACCCACTCCAAACAAATTCTACAGTACATAACATTTTTAGTTCCCTATTGCCTGGGACACTAGGCAACCAGGAAAAGTTTCAGTGGATTTTTAAGATTGTTCTCCCTGTATGATTTCCAAGTCAAAGCAACTGAAAATTCTAGAGTACTTTTATATGAATTCATTATTGCTTCACGTCAAAAGCAATTACTCACCCACGTTTAAGTCAAAATCTAAATGGGCTGAACAGGATGACACAGGGTGGTCCGCATACAAAGGCCAGCAGAGGGAAATACCTAAACATAGGAAAAGTAAAAAATAAAAAAATAAAAAAATCCTTATTACAAGTAAAAAAAAACCCCAGAAAATGGATTTCACAGTTTTAGTGTAGTCATTTGCTGTAAAACTCCCCCAAGTACAGAAAAACCTAGGTGAGAAGAGATCTAGAAAAGCTAGCATTCATTTAAATGGAAGGAGTCTAAAATAGAAAATTATGTTATATTGATTTTCTAAAAGAAAAAAAAACACACAGCAAATCTCTCCATCTTCTTTAAAAAGAAAAAAGTTGGAGATTCTTATAAAAACAACAACCAAACAAAAAACCAACCAACAATAGCCTTCCAAACAATTTGACACATCTCCCTGCTAGAAATCTAATCTGTAACTATCATTCATAGGTGATGCCTTTGCGTGAATTCAAGCAAATTCACAAACTCTTGTTCAGTATCTATCAACATAGGAGATTGCCATAAATCAGCCTGATTACAGCATGGACAAAGACTAATGAAACAGAACATCTCGGATAATTAATCCCACCTAACCACACACTAAAAAAGCCAACACTGGAAACCAGTAACACTGGCATCACCAATCATTATGTATAGTCATATCCATAGAACCTCTATACAAAGCACCTGCTGTTCCTTATGTGAACAAATTAAATTATAACCTTTACATGAGGAAGTAAAAATAAACATATTAGTGTCAATTCCAAACTGTTTCCTGGGCAGCTAAAAACAAGATTCAAATCATCGCTATCAAGAGATGACAGCTCCACTTGATCACTGTAACATAAAACATGATAACAAATTATTGCCAAGCACTGCCTTTCTACAAAATCCAGGAGTGGCACTGAATCATGTAGTAAATGATATGACAACCATAAAGAGCCACCACGGCAAAGGCCTGAGCACATTACGACAGTCGGTGAACAAACTCAAAACCCACGTCATCTCATGAGGAAAGGAGCTACAAGAATCACCTCTCTGTCTTTAGGCAACTGCTCTAAAAGCCTTGCAAACACCAACAGAAGAACATGGGGCTAGAGCCCTTCAGACAGATAAAGAGTTTGCTACCCAGATCATGCTCTGCTCACTGGGATGGACACCTTGACTGGCACCTGCGTGTTTGTCCCTGGGAGGTCCCAGGCTAGAGATCCTCTCACTTGTCCATTATTAGCATATTGGCGTACGTACACAAACGCAGCAGGGCAGAGAGGTGGATGAGAAGATCTGTTGAAGATTGTGCCAGGTCTGCATCTCCCTCTGCCCGCTCCAGCTGGCAGATACCCTTTCAAACCCCAGGAAGAGGCTTAGCAGATCTCCTTGCTCCTTCCCCTAGTCCAGCAGCAGACGGCAATGGAGAATGAAGAGAAAGATCATCCTACTCATCATATTTGTCGCTATCCCCTGTTCTAATCTCATCCCTGGAAATTACAACTAACCTAGTGCTTAATACCTATTAGGCTCTGCCTAGAGACAAGACCCTATGATCAAACACCACCTTGTGATAGTCCAAGGAACAAAGCGCTGGGACAAAAAGCATCTCCTTTTTTGTTCCTTAGTGCTTCACATGCAGTTTCTGAAGTCTCTCAGAAAACTGCTAGGTAGTCCTCACATTCACTAGTACTTCCCATCCATGCCTCTCCAAAGTCCTTTACAAATAAACTAGCTACCATCTCAGGAAACTCTATACTCTTTTTTCCCACTTCAATGAATAGAAGTAAATCAAGAGTTTAAAGCAGCCTCCAAGAGCCCCCATTTCATCACTGGGTGCCATTAATTCTGCTGAAGAGCAGATGAGAAACAAAGCATATACTAAATTTCAACATAGTTTACTGGAAGGAGGTGTCACATTTTTAGAACAGGATCCACTCACGATTGAAGACCGAGCTGCTGCAAGTTCAGCTATAAGCACTGAGCACATTTGGAAATACCCTGGCAATGCTGTTAAAGGAACAGATATTTCCTGTAATTTTCAGAAACATTTTGTATCTCCCCTCCTTTTTAGCCTTGGTGGTAACAAGGGGGAGGGCGAGAGAGGATACCATATTACCATTAAGTGAAATATGAATGAGCCACCCAAGTTTAAAGTGGAAACTTCAGTTATTTCTGCTTAGGAGAAAGTTTAAAAAAAGTCTTTCATCATTAAGAGGCCAGGATTTTTCTGCTGACTTTAGGAAAAGAAATATACATCCTTTGAATTAGGGTAAATTACAAAAGGATATAAACTTGCCTTTTTTACTTACTTCTGGCAAATAAGAAGTCCTCCAGGCCTTATTTAAATACCTTTTTCTATTTTCCAGAATTAGAAATGGAAGCCTTTTTTTCCTCCTTTCTTGCTCAGGGCCTTCCCTCAACTGCAGCTAAACAAACCCAACCAGTCAGGTCACACCGAGCGTTACTCCCACAGCTACAGAGCTGTGGTGCATCAAGCAACCCAGAAGCCAGGGAGAGACGGAACAGTCAAGCGTGACAGCATCCTTCTAAGGACCTTAGTACCTACCTCTCCTTTCCTAAAAGTTTAATCCTGTCCTTTTCTAAAAACCTAATCTTGTATGAAGTTATCTGGCATAAAATTTATAAAATCTACAATAAGTTATAAAATTATTTTATTTATCTATGTAATCCGAGTCTGAAGAGATCCAACCCAAAGACACAGCATCTAAGGTAAAAAATCACAAACTGAATTAAAACCAGAGGACAGCTGCCTATCCTTACAAAACACACCACGTGTACTATCTGGGTCTTGTACACCAAATGAAGATTCATCATTTAATTGTGACAACTGACAAAGTCCACGCATGCCAATCTCTACCAGCAACTGTATTTTAGCTTTTGATTCAAAGACACAAAGTACAAAAAGGGAAAACCTTAAAGGGTTGAACTACTCTATAAATCCTCAAGCTGTTGAAATTCTAGCATATCCTTACTCTTTGTAAGGCACAGCAGTTGTAATAGTCCGTGCTACTTCTTTAAAAGGCTTCCCATGAAAGAAGATAAGATGGGACCTCAGTGTCTTCAGATAATGGTTATCCTTTAAGTTTAAGGCCTTTTGCCTAGTGAGAGACTTTAAGGGGGAGACATTCAAATAATCTGGGCCTGCAAATATGGAGACAAAAATTAAAAAAAAAAAAAAAAGCAAGCAATTCTGTTCTGCTTTGTGGTCACTGTATGATGAAAACAGAAGGTGGATCTGAAGCCTTGTACAAGAACCAGGATGGATTAAAGGCAGAGGATAATGATGGTAATTTTATTAGGGAAATAAATCAGAATAGCTTCTGGGCAAGGCAGGGGTGAATTTCTTGCAACAGACTTTAATGACTCTTCTCTTAAATTAAATTGAATGACTAAAGATCAGAGTGAGTCAATCTCCTTTAAGAACAGAAACATGTAAACTGCTTCCATGGTACAGTACACTGTGGGTTAAAACGTTCTGGTCTTTCACCCATTTGAGGAAATGACACCAGTTCTCCCGGAAGACAACATGCACATTCAACCCCTTCACATCAGGGCATGAGAAAGTTTGGAAGGAATTTCTTTTAAATTTTTTTATTTTTTTTTAAACTGTCAACATTAATACTTTGTTTCTTCCTGCTTGTGTCTGAAAATACAGTGCTGCACTGCGCTGCGTGCATGTCCTGTCAGCTGTGCAGAGAAACATCTAGAAGCTTAAAAAAAAAAAAACCTAATAAGTGTTAATTAGATCTGTTGTTAAACTTGTTTAAAAAACCCTCTGCACGCTCAAGAGAAAATTAGTATTGTGAGCAGCGTATGCTACATAGTGATAAAAGCACACAGAAGCATCTTCAGAAAGGATGCTGGGCCAAATAAAACATCGACATTACACATCCATAAGCTCAGTCCTACTCAGTAAAGAAGGTAAGTTTAATTGGGTTTCGCCTTAAATGACATTTATATGGCAAGGCAACAGAATAGATGGTGGAAAACAGTGAGTCCACAAACATGGTACAGCCCAACTATCTCGAGCTGGGGATAGAGAAAGAAACGTAGTGATAAGTGGTGTACAGCAATGGCTCCCTATTAACGTGGTGGAGTAATTCAAGTTGTTAGGTGTTCCCAGAAATTAAACAGTTGCAGTAATCCTGTTAAGAGATCTCCCATTCTGGGCTGTGCAGAGTAAGAAGAGGTTTGGGCTATGACATAGAGTGACTGCTGAATTGCAGGTGTGGCCCAGAAAATAAATTAGCGAACTCCTAGATCCAGATGATTGGGACCCAAATCTCTCACCATGGTGTAAGACTCCTGATAGTTCACACACTGGGAACTGAACATATTTTCATACCTAATTTGCACCCACAAAGGTAATTCTGATGGCCTGCTTATTACAATTGCTTTCAAATTTTAATTTAATTGACAAGATGTTACCAACAGGGCCTGAGTTCAGGAACAAAAGCAGAAGCTACGATCCAGGTAACATGCCCCGGTTTGTCTTCCCCAAAGGATCCCAAGTGTTTCTTTGAATTTGAATCATGTTATACAAGACCTGCAGCAGTGCCAAAGCCACGTTTCTAGTAGGGTAACTACACAGCTGAAAAGAGAAGCCATATATATCTTTACAACAGAAGGAGAGAGCAGAGGGTGACTTACATTCACCAGCTCTGCCTCTTACATCACTATAAACATTACCATTTAAGTAGAAGAAGAGTGACATAACCACAAAATATATTAATCCCCCTTAAGAACAACTGACAAAATGTGACCACCATTACATCTAGTTTGCAAGAATTAAAAGGGACCAGGATTTTTTTAAATTTTGAAAAGCAAAAGCGAGCAATACCAAACTGAGGGAGTAAATTCTTCTGTTATTATCTGATATGCGTTTTAGTCAAAGACCAGGGTCAACAAGAAACGTTTTGTAGCAACCTCACTGGGCTTCTAACAGGATTTTGAATAGCAAAGAGAAACAAAATGTATTCCCTTAAATTACATTTGAATTATCCTGTTTGAAGTGTGCTTACACGTATGCACAGCTCCGTACAAATCCATAAACAAGATTGTATATTTCTCCAGAATTTGTAGAGGTGCTCTGTTTTACAGTGTCCTTTAAAAAGCAACCAGAAAGGCACTGATTGTCATCGAAGTAATCCCGAGCTAGGAGAGTTCAATATACTTCTGCAATAACTGAAGTAATATATCAACAGCATGGATCAACCTCAGTGCATGTGGAGCCAACTAAAATATTGGAAAGAAGTGTATCATCTGCAAACTGCAAGACCCTTGCGTTTCTTAGGTATTCAGCAGTGGAAGAAGCACCAGTTATCTGTCAACAATTGTGGATACCTCAATAAATAATACTGTTTAGTTTTATAATAACTTACTGATTATACATAAATTCCTGTCGATACTGCTGGCAAGTACTGTGATCACTTTCAGATAGACTTCCAGTCTGCATGTGAGCAGCCCATAGGAACGAGTTAGGTTTTTGTACGCAATCCTGAGGTTTTTACCTCCAGGAAACTGATCCTGAAGGATAAAGGTATATGGTGGGTGGTCCTTAATCACTTCCTTTATGTGAAGATTGAGGTCAGAGTGGAAAAAGAGCCAAGGAAGGAAGTCTGCAGCACCCCTCAAACACACACACACACACACGCACCTTCCTGAACAACTCTTTTGACATTTTAGAGGGTTAACTTGTAGTTTAAATTGAGCAGTCAGAGGTTGGGATAGAAATAAACAGCTTGCACAAGCAACACACTGTGCTATTAAGTTTTCAGAAGTGACTTAAAAATTAGGTCAGTCTAATTTGTGGCTGATACTTTGTTCTTTCACTACTATGAACTCACAATGATGTCAGTCTCATGTTCAAACATGCCACATTTAGCAGCGTACAGGCTTCCTGAGAGACTCTCTCAGCCTTCCTTTGTGCAAACAGCTTCTGCCAGATTCTTAGCTCATACTTCACTGACTCAGGCATGCCACTCCAGTTTCAAGGGAGTTACATTGGCTTCCCGTCAAATACTGCACAGTTTGGGGTTTTTTTTCCTTTTTTCTTTTTTTCCTTTTTTTTTTCCTTAAACTTTACTGACTAAAAGTTTAAGAACATGTGGCCATGTTCAGGTTACCATTTTAGGCCTCACCTTCATTACACAACATCCAGAAGGAAACTGCCATTAAAAGGTGTGGGAAACAGGTGTTTTTAACTAATTCAACCCACCTTTCAATACTTAAAGGGGGCTTTAAGAAAGATGGAGAGAGACTTTTTACCAGGGCTTGTAGTGACAGGACAAAGGACAATGGTTTTAAGCTGGAAGAGGGTAGTTTTAGACTGGACGTAAGGAAGAATTTTTTTACTTTGAGGGTGGTGAGACACTGTAACAAGTTGCCCTGAGAAGTTGTGGATGCTCCATCCTTGAAAGTGTTCAAGGCCAGGTTGGATGGGGCTTTGAGAAAGCTGGTCTAGTGAAAGATGTCCCTGCCTACGGCAATGGGGTTGAACTAGGTAACCTTTTAAAGGTCCCTTCCAACCCAAACCAGTCTATGATGTTTCCCCATCCTTACCTGATCTAAAGAAATCCTAGATATCCCTGTATTCTACCCAAATTCAGCTAACTCTTGAGGATGCAAAGCATCCGACTGAATCGGGGCTTCATACAGAAACGCGCAGCCACACCAAAAAAACGGAATCACACACACATACAGAAGCTAATCTGTCTGCAAACTTTTGATGTTCAGGGAAGATATCTTTTCATTATTATTTCTGACGTAAAACTTGCCACAGGGGTTTTAAGCATGTTAGCAAAGATGACAGCTTGTGAAGCACAATATTGTAAGTTTGTCTTGCTATAAAACTTCACATGAGCCTTGGACCCAGCAGTAAGCTTTTGCAAGCATCTTTAACTAGCAATGCTATTGCATGAATCTTTAACATGCTTAGAAAAGCATCCCACTCTGTCTCAGGAAAAGACGCATTATCTCATAGTCATTTCCAGCACCACATTACATAGCTACTCTGTGAAAGAAAACATACAGCCTTGGTTCACAAGAACTGAATATCCAACATATCCCCACTATTACTGCTGTATCTGCAACTCCCCAAGGATACAGGAAAGGCAAGTCTTGCAGGGAGAGATGACATCTTTTCTGAGACCAGTTAATATGGAGTGATAACGAGAGGGAGGGCACGAACTCCAGAATGCACGAGCCCTTCCTCACACACATAGATGCGAAACAGAACCAAACTGTGACACAGAAACAAAAGCCAAGGCTTCCAAAACATGTCCACATCCAGCTTGTCCCTCTTCCCAAACAGGAAAAGAAGTAGTCCAAAGCACATCCCGAAGTATGTCATAAATTACCCAATGAATCATATTCCTCATGGAAGCTGTCTGGCTGAAGCCACACCACTGAAAATACCCAATACAAGACAGAAAGAAACCTAAAAGGTTTAAAACTTCAAAGAAAGAACACTCCCCTCTCCCCGAATCCTTGGAGTTAATACCAACACAAGAAAATCCTGGAGTCATCACAGAGTTACTAGATTTGTGGTACATTTTTCCCATAAACAAACTTTTCTCTGGATTATCAAGTTGGGTTTTATTATTATTAACTCAAACTTGACCTAGATTTAGCTTTATATTCACTGCTTTTGTTTCAAGTAGAGTTTGTGTTCCTGAAGCCCTGCCTGTCTTCCCCAAAGTCAGTTTAAACAGAAAAAAAAAATACCTCTCCTTACAAACTGCTCTTACAGCCTGTCTGGAGAAAAAAAGAAAAAAANAAAAAAGAAAGGTTTTTCAGAAAAAAAAAAAATCCCAAACAAAACAAAAACCAACACACAGAAACTCACACAAAAGTGATAGTTTCCTTAAAACTATTTTTCAGGCTACTGAAAAACTTTGGCCATTTCCAGCTACAAATAAAAATATACCACATCATTCAAAAGATAGAACTAAATTTCATTCTACAAAGCTATGAGAAGTAGCTTTTGTAGAAAATTGTTTTTTACTTTCAAACAGATTTCCTTTCCTTCAGTTCCATGTGACTTAAAGGTATCAGTGACAAAGATAACACGTGAGATTAGATGCACTTGCCTTTACAAAGTCATGACAGTGACAGATAGAGTCATCGTGTTTGTTACCTGGGGTTTTTGTTTGCTTGGTTTTTAATTCTATTTGGATTGCAAATGTTAGCCAGCTAGTTTGCCACCTAGTTTGCCTAGTTTGTATGCAATTTAGCTTCTCCATGGGAACCCCGAGTAGCATGACAAGACTGACCCTGGTGGTCTGAACCACAGAACGTGAGGAGTCATGGCAAAAAGACACCTGAGAGAAGCCAGTTTCTACCAATGAATGCTGAAAGCATTTCAGATGCACAGACTTGGGCAAGAAATCTTTTCCAGAAAAGACTTCAACCCTGCCTGCAATTGCCCTCTCTGATAGCATTACAGCACAGGTCAAAATGTGCAGGAAAAGAGTTTAACGCAACCACAGAAGCAGAGGTCACCAGGAAAGAGGGGAAGGAGAAGCACTCCTCCCACCCCCTTCAGGCTTCTTCCTCTGCAGCCACACCACCAGGCTCAAGCCAGAGCAGTAACTGCCTAAGCACACACTTCTGAAATCAAATAATATATAATCCAGGAGCTGGGCAAAGTCAAGCACAAATCCAAATAATTTTTTAGAACATCCAAATTTTAACTTAGCTTAGACTGCTTTGGAACAGGCAAAGTAAAAAAAAAAAAAACCCACCCTATGACTTAGATCTAGAAGAAAATCTAGGCTACTTGTAGCTACAATGCCTATCCAAGACTAAAAAATACTTCCTCATCTTGTTCTCACCATCAGCTTACAGCACAGTTTTGCCAAGGTTAATTTCTGGCACTCTATTGAAAGCATAACCACATAAGATCTTCTTGAGAACCAGCTTTAGGTTTGGCAGAGAGACCACCTGGCATCAAAGGGTATGCCTTTTGGTATGCTTATGGCCATATGCCTGAATTTTACTCAAAAAGCAAGAAGATGCAGGGATATATATTTTTTTTTTCATGTGTTTGGCAGCTAAATTTTCCTAATATTCCATGGGCACCGAGCACACTTCAGTGCAAGGACAGAGAGTGTGCAGAGGAGATGCTTAAATCTAAGACTCACAAGCTAGCTCTGACCCAAACCACCAACTTGGTGCTCAAACTAGCTTCGATAGAAAGGTGGGTTTATTTGTGCAGGCTCACTCCATGGCATGGCTACAGAGTTTTCCATACCTCAGCTAAACACTTTCTCCATGGCACTTCACAGAGTAGGGCAGATGGACCAGGCAGAGCATCTCAATCTGCACTATTCCCCTCACTGCCGCATCCAGAATGATGTGTTCTGCAATTGGTGCTATGTGCCATTACAAATACCAAAAAACAGAGAAAGCAGATGATCTCTTAAGCTTTAGTTATTACTTCTGCTCAAACACACTGACAACATAAGGAACAGAAAATAACCTCACCATGAGCAAACAGAAGTTGCTGCAAGCAGCAGGGGTGGTCTGTAGATGGAGTTGAGTAAGAAATATGCTGGAATAACTGAAGGAGAGGAAAAATATACTAGTGCCCCAAAAAGATGAACCTGGTGATGAGATATTAATCCACAAAAGCTACAGTTGTCCCCAGGAGTTGATATACCTTTGGCTTTAAACAAAGCATGAACTGCTTGGATAGGAAAGGGGGACTTGTCCACAAAGGATTCCTGCTCCGAAGGTACAAACAGACAGTGCCTGCTGCCTGGGTCTAGAGATCCAAAGGCTTGTGGCACAGTTAAAAGTGCAACATTGTCCATTATGCTAGATTGCCGCATTTTTTTAGTGTGTTTAAGGTAAAATGCAAGTTAATAACTCCCTTCAGCACAAGTCTGTAGAGTCAAGTATGACAAAGCACCAGCACGATGTTTGCTCACAGAGTCTCAGCTCACCATCTTTGTTCTTACACAGCACGACAGGGACGTTCCTTACATAAGCACCTTCCTCAGGGCAGTACTCACCCAGTCAAGGAGTAATTATTTAACCATGATCCAATCTGCTTTGCATTCCCGTTAAAGAAAATCTTATGCAAAAAGGTAAGAGCTTGGCTGCAAGTCCTTGGCTGAAATATCCTCTTACCAGTGCTGTGCTGCTTGCCAGGTCATCACTGTTTGTACTCCAGAAGTTTGCAGCAGACAGACCATGCCAAATCTGAAGAACTTTGTAATTAAAAGAAAAACTTTAAGCCTAACAGTAGGAAGTGCTCTCCATGCTTCACTACTCTTGTCAAACTATACTGTACAGACAATTACAATTAACAAAAGTATTCTTAGGAAGCTTCATGACAGCTTTGGAGCCATGGTTTTTCTGCTTCAGGTAAACTGGA
Organism: Anarhynchus alexandrinus; assembly: GCA_008711295.1. Taxonomy (NCBI): domain Eukaryota; kingdom Metazoa; phylum Chordata; class Aves; order Charadriiformes; family Charadriidae; genus Anarhynchus; species Anarhynchus alexandrinus. The sequence continues at coordinate 201,249 of VUYV01000084.1, read as the reverse complement.
ATGAGGAAAACAGCAGGGAAGAAAATTTCTCTTGCTGTACTTTAGCCCCTCGCAAATGCAAAAAGGATTCCCAAAGGAAACTGTCCCACTCTAGACAGCAATTTAAAGTGGTAAAGATCTAACCAGGAACATTAGCTTTCTCTTTCTGCCTACTCATGGGAAATACCTTNCATGGTTTTTCTGCTTCAGGTAAACTGGAATGAGGAAAACAGCAGGGAAGAAAATTTCTCTTGCTGTACTTTAGCCCCTCGCAAATGCAAAAAGGATTCCCAAAGGAAACTGTCCCACTCTAGACAGCAATTTAAGTGGTAAAGATCTAACATTAGCTTTCTCTTTCTGCCTACTCATGGGAAATACCTTTACTACCAGCATCTGAGGTTATAAGCACAGAAAAGCACGATCCTGTTTCACGTTAGCTACTTAAAGGCATTTGAGGTGTTTCTTCTGAAAGGAGTGAATAGGCAAAGCTCACCAGTTCCAATAAGAACATCTGAAAAAACACTCGTGTTGACACCACTCAACAAAGAGATAGATGTGCAATAAAATGGCCCACTCCTTCACTGCATTTTGTACCTACTGCTTTATATAACTCCCACGGCTTAAAGCAGTGGCTCCCAGAGAGTATGTGAATAGTCTAGGCAAGTATCTTTTAGCACGTTTCTATTTTGACAAAACCATAGACCACCTGAGGAATCTGAAGGTGCACAAGTCCATGGGACCTGATGAGATACATCTGTGGGTCCTGAGGGAACTGGCAGATCAAGTCGCTAAGCCACTAACCATCATATTTGAGAAGTCGTTGCAGTCTGGCGAGGTTCCTGCTGACTGGAAAAGGGGAAACATAATCCCTATTTTCAAAAAGGGAAAAAAGGAAGACACAGGGAACTACAGGCCAGTCAGTCTCACCTCTGTGCCTGGCAACATCATGGAGCAGATCCTCCTGGAAACTCTGCTGAGGCACACAGAAAACAAGGAGGTGATTGGTGGCAGCCAGCATGGCTTCAAGGGCAGATCATGCCTGACAAATTTGGTGGCCTTCTACAAAGGGGTTACAGCGATAGTGGACAAGGGAAGATCGACTGATGTCATCTACTTGGACTTGTGCAAAGCATTTGACACCGTCCCACACGATATCCTGGTCTCTAAATTGGAGAGACATGGATTCGACAAATGGACCACTTGGTGGATAAAGAACTGGCTGGACGGTCGCACTCAAAGAGTTGTGGTCAATGGCTCGATGTCCAAGTGGAGACCAGTGATGGGTGGTGTTCCTCAGGAGTCAGTACCAGGACCTGTACTGTTCAACATCTTTGTCGGCGACATGGACAGTGGGGTCGAGTGCACCCTCAGCAAGTTTGCCAATGACACCAAGCTGTTTGGCGAGGCAGACACGCTGGAGGGGAGGGATGCCATCCAGAGGGACCAGGACAGGCTGCAGAGGTGGGCCCAAGCCAACCTCATGAAGTTCAACAAGGCCAAGTTCAAGGTCTTACATCTGGGTCGGGGCAATCCCAAGCACAAATACAGGCTCAGCGGAGAATGGCTGGAGAGCAGACCTGAGGAGAAGGACCTGGGTGTGCTGATTGATGAGAAGCTCAACATGAGCCAGCAATGTGCGATCGCAGCCCAGAAGGCCAACCGCATCCTGGGCTGCATCAGAAGTGTGGTCAGCACAGTGAGGGAGGTGATTCTGCCCCTCTGCTCCACACNGGGGGAATGGCTTTAAACTGGAAGAGGGCAGGTTTCGATTAAACATTAGGAAGAAGTTTTTCACTTTGAGGGTGGTAAGGCACTGGAACAGGTTGCCCAGAGAGGTTGTTGAGGCCCCATCCCTGGAAGTGTTCAAGGCCAGGCTGGACGTGGCCTTGGGCAACCTGGTCTAGTGGGAGGTGTCCCTGTCTATGGCAGGGGGGTTGGAACTTGATGATCTTCAAGGTCCTTTCCAACCTAAACCATTCTATGATTCTATGATATCCAAAATTCTTTTGGTGGACAACTGGCATCAAGTAAATGATTTACTGACTTAGAATTCAAGTTTCTTTTTAAGGATAAATGATCACAGAGAACCAGACTAACTAAGAATCTAAATATGGGTACCTTCTTTTAGTATTTTTAAGGCATGAACAAATCCTCCTGGGGCCTGTCACAGACTGTCTATCCATCCAGCAAGGCTAAAGGCAATTCCCATGGTACTCCACCCAACCCTTGCTCTTTTCAGACATTTAAATGCATTCAGGTTTATCCATGAGAAAGCTTTTCTAATGAGCGAGTTCCATGTCTGCACCCAGCAACCAGACTACCAATAGTTTCAGACACAGACAAACTTGCAAAATCCATCTCTAGACTACTGATGCCCCAAGCAGGAACGTTGTGTTGCATCTACCGTGGCAGAAGCAATCAGACCTTTACAAAGAGAGCAGCCAATGTGCAAAGAGCCTGGTGTAACACTTCCATCCAGGTTTACTGAGATAGACATCTTCTATTGTCTCACAACAATTAAAAAAACCTTAATGTTCAATAATTATGAAGAAGAGCAACTCCAGGCCACCTTTTATGCTTCACAGGTTTCAAGTAAACCATAAAGAACAAGCAATTAAGCCTGGTAATTTTGTAACCTTATTTATATTATTGTCGTGATCAATTGCATTCCAATTTTAATTTTTGAATCCAGAGAAGAGTTACTTAATCCGTTATAAAAATATAAACGCAGTAAATTGTTTGAAGTTGACAGAACACTAGGAGATAAATGAATTTGTGGCATCCTATACAAATAGTTCAGTGAAAATCCAGCATTATATAGTAGCACCTGAGGGGCCTTTTAAAGACAGAGTCAGATCTGAAAATTCAATCAGAAAACTTGCTTGTTATAGCTTTAAGTTTCCTAAAAAAAACACCCTGAAAGCAAATCTCAGTTTAACACACGTGCACTACTTCACTAAGTTCCCAGAGAACACAGTAACAACAGCAGTCAAAGGGATGGGTCCTGCTGGAGTAGGAACAAGTTTAGATGAACTATGTTTTGGGTACTGTCAGGAACCACCACGTGTAAACTCATCACTTTGTCAACTTGTCTTGTCTTAAATCCGTTAAAACCTCCACAGCAAACCTAATCATACATTAAGGAAACAACCACTGCTTGTAACACAGTCTCTAGAGAAAAAGTAGAAAGACAGGAATTAACACTAGAAGTTACCGAAGAAAAGTGGTTTTGTTTGTTTAAGAATTACTTTGAAGATGTCATCTTGTGCATGCCAACTGTTGGCAGTCATCAACAAAAATAAATTCTTGCTGTTAACAGAAGTAACTGAACAGACAGATAACTTAAGAAGTTACTATGCTTTCTTCTGGATTTTAACCACCACACGTTGCAATAAAAATGGTGACAGAAAGAAAACATGATTAACTGATGGCCAGTCTAGAAAAATGTGCCACTAGCTAATGGCTTCACCTACAAATCAAGTCATTGCATGTTTAAGTAATTTCTAGTACCCTCCTGAAGGAACTCAAAAATCTGCTACAGCTGAGAGGCTCCCCTTTTTGCATTCCCCTTTCCCATCAACTCGCTTCATCTCATGACAGATTTGCCATTAGAATTCTACATCAAAGCTAGAGTCGTATCCTGCCCATTTTTCCGCTTGGTATTAAGACAATTTAAACAACATAGATGGACGAAAAACACTCACCTAGACACATGATCTCTTTTTGCTAGTAACACAGTAGCATTTCCTTTGGCTATGGTGCTCACACCTACACAGAACACCAAAGCAAATGTAATTTTCCAGACCTGTTCCTTTGACCAGATGCATCTTTATTTTCTTCTTAAACCATACAAGACAACAGGAGATCCTCATTTATCTCCCACTTCTTCCAAACACTGCCTCAAAACCAGTACTTTGCCATGACGTCTACAAGGACTTTGGCATCAGTACTAAGACCAGAATTGCCTAGGTGAATACCACTTCTCCTCTGCCTCTGGGACCACCAAACACAGCAGAGTCCATGGTTGGTGACTGGCCTCCTGGGTTCTGTAATAAATATCTGTATTACTGCATGGAAGGGATACTCTAAAAAAAAAAGTATATACTAAGTAAAAATAAGCTGCGACTTTGGTTTTAGAAGCCAAAGCAAACAAGATTAGTACTCCATAAAGAAAGTAACTGAATTATTTCCCACTTTGGAGTTCTACCAAGTATTTGATACAACCAAGCTAAAGCCGAGGATTTTAGTATATTTTCATTACGGCTTGGTTTTGAGTAATTTGGTCTCAAGACAGCACTGTTTTTTGCAGAAAAAAAGATGCAATCTCCAATACCTTTTCTCTACTTCTGGAGTAACACTTCTTAACCATTCCATTTCACAACAGTGACCTTACAAAAAAAAAATTAAGAAACAAGTATTTTGATAACAAGTACTCTGCGCTTAGTGTTTCATAACATTTTTATGCTTGCAGAGAGGCCATGTCATTCCAGACAGAGTGTATTTCAAAATGGAAACCTATCAGGAAGGAATTTAGAGAATCACGCTCCTCAAATAAAGGGAAGACAGCTGATACAGAAGTGGAGAGTGCACTATACTATCAGTCCAGCCTCCCTTACTCCTTTAGTTGGTAAAATGGCACTGGCATTACATTTGAAAACAACTGAAGCACTCCATATATGAGGAACCATAAGTTGCAATGAAGATTGATGAGGAAGAGTCTTTTCCTAGGGGAAAATAAAACAAAACAAACCCCCAAAAGAGCCTGTATGTGGCTGTCAGGAGGAACATCAGGAAGGAGGAAGAAATCACTATGAATCTGGTGTCTTTAATTCAGGAAAACATCAGAGCTCTTGCAATTCCCACAAACTAAACAAGGAATCACACAGTTACTGTGGAAAAGGGGGAAGAGTCAAGCCAGTTCTGTTCAGGGAAAGAAATAAGGGGAATACCATGCCAAACACAAGAGGAATTTCATTTGACGAAGGAGAGTCTACATTTCAATTTAGCCTGTGAACCACGGCAGTACATGCCAAGGGACATTTCTCGTTTTGTGTTTGCTCTTTATCTGGAAATAAGAAACTAAGCTTTTCCTCTGCTGCTCACTAGAGTGATCTTAGCACTATGTTGGAAAGACAGTTTACTGTTTGCATTAGCTCACCGCTAAATGACAGTGGCCATAATATAACCGAGTTCACCACGCTCATGGAAGGAATCCTACCAAAACTACTACCATGACGTTACGTTTCAGAAATGGGGATTAAGACACCACCACTCCAAAAGATCCTTAGTTCAAGAAGAGAGAGAGGAAATTAAAAGCTGCATGTTTAGCTCCCAGCTGAGTCTGAAAGTTGCGGAAGGTATACATACCACTTCACAAGGAAAGGGAACAGGAAGCCGGGGAAGAAAAGAGTCATTATGTTTGAACGGTAACATTTTCGTGAGGTTACACAGGCCAAATGAGCATATCCCAGAAAAATGTGAATCCAAGCCTGGGTAAAGAAACAGAAAGCAGAATAAGTGACAGCAGATAGGAAAAAAAAAATGCTTCAGAAGAGCAGAGAGTATCAGGTCAGAAAACATATCAAAATAATAAGATAAATCATAAGAGCTGGTGCACAAAAATGGAGAGGTGCAATTAAATTTGATACTAGCACTTGAATAATAATAGCTGGGAAAGCAAAAATAGGTTTCTTTGCAAGAGTCTCTCCCATGCAGGATGCTGGCAAAAGATAAGTTCGAGACAGACCAAGATGATCTACTGTCAGGACTGACATGTCAAAAGAAGAGAAGAAAAAATATTGATTAAGCAACAGAAAGTCACCATGTCCTCAAGATTTATGACGGCATTAAAGAATGTAAGGGCTGAGCAAACAACAGAAATACATAATGCTCATTAAAGCGAGCTATTCCAGCATAGGTACGAAGTGTTTGTAAAAGATGCTATAGATGACAGAAAAAAGAAAAAGACAGAAAAAAAAAACCAACTGTGAACTTCAGTAATAGAAAAACTGGTTTAANTGTAGACTTACCAGAAAGACCATTTTGTAGTCTATAACAAAAAAAAATAATCAAGGAATGTGAATTATACGAAAAATACAATATTTTCAACTATACNAAAGTAGCCACACAGAGCCTCTGGCAGACCCGATGATAGGCATAAAGGAGCACACGGCAACAAATAGGGGGAAGGTGCAGAACCACCTTTCTTTGTCCAACCCAAACCCACTGTTAAATTTGCCCATGTATCCATGAGCCTGCCAACTCAATTGTTTAAAGGAACTTTACGTAGATTTACTAGAAAGACCATTTTGTAGTCTATAACAAAAAAAAACAAAAAAAAAAATCAAGGAATGTGAATTATAAGAAAAATACAATATTTTCAACTATATACACACTGTCATGGTTTAGGCTACTGGGGACAGGGGGAACCCCAGATGGGACTGACAGATGCTCCCCCCACCTCTCTTCAAAGAGTGGCAGAGGAGGGAAAAAGAGACTTATGAGTTTAGAAGTAACTAAACTATTTTACTGAAATATTCATCATAAAATAAAAAGAAAATAATGAAATATGTACCAAACCGTATCAAGCTCCCAGGATGACAATCACGTCACCGGCTGGCACTGGGGAAGTCCCAGACTGGACTCAGTGACAGACAGGAACTGGATTCCGGATCTGGATTCAGGATCAGGATCAAAAGCAGACGAATAGACAGAGTCCTCCTCAGACGCCAGCCATTGAAGAAAGAGAGAGCTGATCCTTTGATCCCTCAGCTTTTATCCTGAGCATGAGGCAGATGGGATGGAATACCCTGTGGGTCAGTTTTGGGTCACCTGTCCTGTCCGCTCCTCCCCGCAGATGGAACCCCTCTACGCTTTTCCGCTTCTGACCCTCCAACGGGGCAAGGAACAAAGTTATCTGCCCTTGGGTGTTATAGCAATAAGTGTAAGCAAGAGCCTCTCTGCATACCATGCCTGGGCATCAGCTATAAACATAGGTCTTATCTTAGGTCTGAGAGCAAACAGTGTCTGGACAATATGCTGTTAATTTCAGTAGTTAGAAGAGGCCTAGCTATGAAGTAAAGCTACTGAACAAAATTGGTTCTGTTTCACCTCAAACCAGGAGACCCCCACACTTCCCACCACTGAGGAGATGGAAAAAAATCTGAGGAGCAGTAAATAAAAAAAGACAAATTGATATCTATGTTGATAGAAACAATATTGGATTTAGCTTTGCACCTGGCTGAATGGCAGAGCTGTGCCGACAGGCTACCTCAGTTGACTTGTTTGTACAAACCCACATGCGAATTTGACGCAAGTCAGCAAAACTTCACAGTCTGGGGGAAAAAAAAAGTCTCTTCCCTGAATGACCAAAGTCCTCGGCTGACAAAACATCACCAGTAACAAGACTAGCGCCAACATGCTGTAGGGACAGCAGTTTCATCAGTAGGATGCTCTGGATTCTTATGTGCCCTATACATGATCTTCTGCAACACCATCTCTTCCAGTGTGGATGCCACTGCACTACAGCAATGCAAGCAGCCGTATAGCAACAGGAGCTCTGCAGAGCTCCAGCTGAACCAGCAGAACCTTGTTACTCTAGGCAGGACCCCAAGAAGACGATCCTGGTATCAGCATCATATCAAAGTAAATGTAAAGAACACTCAAAAAACCCAAATAGTTTTGAGATTGAAAGTATACAAAAAATACAACGTTATGATTAAAAGAAGTCAGAAGTCCCTCCTTCTCTGAGCAATGGGAGTACTAAATCAAGTTCCAGGTTTAATCAATACCTCCCCCAGAGCAGTGGGCAGAGATGACAAGAGCAATTAACAAGTGAGGAAAATAAGAGTTCCCTCTAACAAGTCTGAAGACGCTGTTACCATTTAAATTACTATGAAGTGAAAAGGAAAAAAAATCAGGCTAAAAAAAGTAATAGGCATTACTAGCCATTCATTCTCAAAGCAGAAAAGAGACTTTTCATTTTACCGAGTAAGTATGATATCAAGGAAATGCTTTCAAGTTTTCAGTAAAAAGGGATTAGACTTTCATTTCAATTTCCTTTGAAAGACCAAGTGAATGTGCTTGCGATTTCTGATCATTAAACAAATACATCACAAGCTAATGAATGTGCACAATTTATCTCCCTACTTCAGATAGCTATAACCACTAAAACTACATACTACGTGTTCCATGAAGACCACGTATGCAGATCTTCTTAAGTCGTTATACCTAGACATAGTCTAAAAGCGCTTATCTGCAAGGCTGTTTTGCTTCGTTAGCTAATTAATTGCTTTTCTTATAATAAAAAATATTGAGAAATCACTTTGAATGAAAGCTTTATAAGATACAAGCTGCTCTGGACAGAGCGTGCGTGTATATATACATATACGCATGTGCTCATGTATATATAGATACATAGTTTGTATGTGGGTGTATGTATATGAAACACATATATGTATGTCCTGCCACTTTTTTAAAGGAAAAGCATCCTGACGGAACTCAAGTTCTAAACTTGGCAGCTCTTGCTTGTCTGCCACCTGACAATGGAGAACAAAGCTCTTGGAGCTTTGGAAAGCCAAGCCAAGCCAACTTGAATGCATAGCGACAAACAGCTATCAGGTTTTTAGCTTGGACCAATGGTTCCAGTCTCAGTTTCCAGTGGGCAAATCCATATAATGAATACACTTTTTGCTGCCCCTGCAGAAAGACAAGCTTGGAAAGGAATTCCTCTGAGTTTCAAGAATTCCCTCCAGATTGCCATGGGCTGCAACAGGCTTACCTGCACTGCAGGACACAGTCAGCTCCTGTGGACACCCTCATGACTTGGCTTGTGGGCCAAGCGCACAGGAAGCCCCCGAACAAGGGCAAAAGACAGGTCTCTGGAACAAGAGGAAATTCTTTTGCTGGAGCCACACCTGGCTAGTAAACCACTAAGCCCACTCCTACCCCCTCAACTGGCAGACAGGTCAAGAGGAGGCAGAGCCCATCATACCTTTGGCTGCTCCAAGAACTGCTCTTTCAGAGCAGATAGGGCAGATGCTCCACGGCAGCTTAAAACAAGCCAAGTCAGGCCAACCAGAGAGCAACCCCTTATGTCAGCTCACACGTAAATTCAGTGAGCTGACTCAAAGAGCTAAATCAGTCACAAACTAACTGTACAAGCAAGTAGAATAAACAAACACATAAATAAACCACATCCAAACAATGTTCAGCCATTTCTCGTTCCTGGCTCTGGCTCACTGTGGGATCCTGAGAGCCATTAAAAGAGTGAGTCTGCAATGACGGTGGCTGGGAAGACACGAAAAGAATCACAGTAACTGTGAGTGTTTGGTATTACCTGCCATAGAAATGCGTGCTATGTTGCACTAACTTGAAAGTGCTCTGCCAGTTTCAGTGGATCTGTTCTCCCATTTCACCGTTACTGCTACTGAACCTATTTCTTTTGATCAGCAAGGGTAATGGCAAGTTGGGCAGAATGCAGAAGAGAGGATGGTCTACAGAGTATTTTACCTCTAAAGCTTGTCTATGTGTCAAAAAAGCAGGTAATTTAAGGTCTGGCATGGAGCAAATGACCACCTAGAGCCTACGGAGCAAACAGTATGACGAATTTCTGGTCTGCTTCAAGCAAAACACGAACAGGTTAGCTCAAACAGCAGAACAGGCTACTTGTGAGTTCATCCTCTGACTTGGCCTCAAGTGAAGTATGAACAGTCATAAAAACTACTCTAAGCAGCAGACTCGGGGCAGCAGCTAGTGGCAGAGGTGCCGTGTCAAGCAGCTGGACTCAGTAACCTTTTCTACTAGCACAGCTGGAAAAAGACACTTTGTCAATAGCCTTTAGACTAGTGTTCTTCAGCTTTCAGTATTTAGGTTAAAGGTCCTTGGTGGCACTGACTAGTTCACCAATGGCAGCACGTAACCCAAAAATGTTAGAAGGCAAACAGCGCGGGCCTGGGGAAGCTGGTACATTTGTACCTGCAACTTTGTTAGAGGACATCAGCCTCTTGAACTGAACACGTTCTCAAAGCAAACACAAAATTTACCAACTTTCTTTTTCTTTTTCCTAAGATAAAAGCTTCTCTTCCATCTAGGATAGCTGCACACATTCCCAGTTCAAAAACAGCCAACAATAAATTACTAATAGCATGAAGAAAAATAGCAACTCACAACAGAAGTGTTTAGACAGATCATTTTCCCCACTCCTTCGCACCCTCGTAGTTGCACTGGAAGACATATCTTTACACGGACTCAGGAGCATGCTATTTGAAGCCGAAGTCTCTGAACCTTACAAATTTCCAACATGAAGATATGGTCTATAGTGCAACATTTTGAAATCAATTCATTCTTAAATATTTACAAATGCCTAGAGATAAAGAACAAATACACAAAGCCACACAATGTTATTCTCCCAACAGCCACCACATATTCTAATCCAGCATTTCTAGTTTTTAATACGTATCTTCATTTCCATGAATTATAAACCAAAATACAGACTCAGAAAGACAAAATGCACAACTCATTAGCATTTAACAATCTTTAGAAGTTACTTTCTAGATGCACAGATGGTATTTACTACTATGAACGCCATGGAAGCTACACCTTTTGCTGCACTTCCTGTAACTTGTCATTAAACTTCATTTAGACAGCCTGTCAAATGGCTTTTCCTCATACACACAGAAAATAACTGTTTTGTTATCTACTACTACAAGCATAGTATTACCAGCCAAAGTGGAGCAATCTTACCCTGTTGTCACATTAGAACTATGTTTTCTGTAATTAAAAGGCTCATCTTCGTGTGCAACTAATGCAGAACCTTTTTCTTCCTTTTTAAAAATATTTTTCATCTCTGTTGACTCTACATTCTTCTTTTTTCCCTTTATTAGCCCATATGGTGTATTTTTCTAACATCTGATCAATACCTCTTCTTTTCCATTATTCCCTATTTCTGCTTTCTCTCTAGTTCTATTCCTTACACATATCTCCCTTTTCAAGAATTTTCACAATGACAAAAGTAGACCCTAATACCACACAGCTTTTGAAATTGGGAATACTGTTTGAAACTTCAGCTCCAGAAAGTGATAAGCCTGAACATTTTTCCACTGGAGTGCAATTTAACTGCATTTTGACTAAAAGTAGAATGGTCATAGCTCTGTCCACAGACATCAGAGGATAGTACTGCATTTCAAGTTAACCATTTCAACATAAATCAGAACTAATTCTGCAGAATTCTGAATTCAAGAAAGCCTATTTTACTGCTGCTGGAGAAGCTGTGGCTCTATGTTGGTGTTTTAATTACTTTATCTTCATCATGTCCCGAAGCAGCCTAATGTCTTGAAGCCCGTCCCACTCCACCTGTCCAAAAAAAGTAATGCTATTTTCTACAAATAGGTAGATTTCTCCAGCTGTGCTTTGATGTGTAACAATTGACATTTGCAAGGGAGAGACCTTTCAAGGAGGAAGTTATGCTTGTAGATTCTCACTTTGCCAACATAAACGGAAAAGCAGGTAAACAAGTGATAAATACCTAAGTAAGAATAATGCTTGACTGTACTGAAAAGCAATGTCACCAGCTGGGCCAAATATTAAGCACTTAGTAGAAATGCCTCACTTTGGTGGATATAACAAGAAGATTCTTGTAAGTGTACTTTATAATTTAGTCAAGCAAAGATATATGTTACTACCATTATGTGTTACTACCATTATCAGGTAGGTTCCAGGTCAGGGAAAGCATAATATTCAGTGATTTTTATTTTTTTTTCCTTAGGACCTCTAACATCTATCATATTCTGTCCTGGTTTGAGGTTTTTCTTTTCTTTTTTTTTTTTTTTAAACCAAAATTGAACTGGAGATCATGCATGCGGTGTAAGTATTGAGCATGTACACACACAAAAACTTAAAATACTCAACATCCCTCCCAAGTTAATCCATAACATAAATTCTTGGCTTTGAAATATTTGAACACTTAAATGATCAACACTGTCTTGAAATTTTTTTTAATTATTCATCAAGCCGTGAAAGACATTTTTCTACCAAAGTAGACAGCCTCTTCAAGGAAAAGGGGAAAGAAAAAAAAAAGAAAGAGAAAAACACCATCAAATGACTTGGCAGCTTATAAAAATTCCCAAAACAAACACTGTGCCTCTCTAAGCTAGCATTTGCTAACAGTGTCACTGTGCTCAGCTCTTTTTGTGTGCCGGCCACGAAGCAGCACATAAGAACAGATAGTCCCGAAGCTTCCTGAAAGGACAAGACCTGAACCTTTAACCTGAATCAGTCCCCTCTTCCCCACCCACCCACCTCTCCTATTGCATTACCTCCTTATTGTTGACTGAAACAGTAGACAAAGTCAGCAACTGCAAAGAACATTCTGCCTATTTTAATGCGAAATCTTGAAAATCCTCACTACAGCTCAATTAGAAAGATTAGACAATCATTGGTTGAACCCCCTCAAAAACCTGTAACTAAAAGAAAAAGATTTTGTTTTAAACAGCAGCTGTATTTTCACTTAGCTATGCAGACATTTCATAGCCACTTTGCCATACTGGCCTATGTCTGAGCGTTTGAATAAAAATAGCTAATGTGCTTGCCTGTTACGCCATTAAACAAAGTGCACAAAGGAACTGCCAGTACCGCTTTTGCCCATGAAAAGCAATGGTCATTAATAGCTTGTATTTGCAGAACGATGTCAGAGGAAGAGCATGCCCGAGCTTCCTCCACAGTTTTCTATAGGTTTAACCATAGATGAAGCAGCAGGGGAAAAGACGCTACACATTTCCTCGTTCCAGAACAGGTCACACCTGTAGGAGAGTTGACAAGTCATGCAAGCCTCAGTCAGAGAAAAATATTCAAGTTCTGTAAATCTGAGAGGGCAGAAAGATGTGGGTTTCTCCATGGAAAGAGTATCTTGAGAAAATATGCACTGATAGTTATTTTGACACTTTTTTATTGCTGTCCTGACTACTATCTTGGAGACTTGCACTTGTATTACTATTCTTTTTCATCCATTTTATTCTTGAAGGAGTTAACCTTCTTTCAGTAATATTTTGAGAGGAAACAGGCAACAAGTGGTCTACTCATACAAACATGTCTGGGCTGAATAAACAGACTTTTCAGGCACCTTCAAATAGGTCCACCCGTAAACCACAGCAGACAGGTGAAGTGACCCACGCTGATGAAACAGGCTTTGTCAACTGGACGGTATCCAAACATGGATCACCTAACAAGCAGCATGGAGGACCGAGAAGCTGACAGCATGCTCACAATGTGTCAACCATGAGAATCCAGGGATTTGCACCAGCTGAACAAGAGAGCTTACTCCACTAACCAGGAAAAATATATCATACATATTCAGATGAAAAGTTACATGCAAGAAAACAAAACAAAAAAGGGAGACAGTGAAAAACAAACAAGGTAGCAAAGGATAGTACAAGTACAAGCAGCTTTATTGTCTAAATGCCCTAAATAAGTCTCCTAGTAGCTAGGAGAACATGAAGTTTACCAGCTCTCTTAAGGACAGTGTCCATTTGCCTTCAGCTGCTGTGTCTTCGTAAGATACGGGACTATGAACCTATAGACCAGTCATTGTTCATTACCTCTCTTTAGTAAGCCCTCAGATCACCCACTGTGTAAATCTCGATAGCTTTGAGGAAATTGAAATGACATGGGAGTAGCCTGGGAGAAAGGAAAAGGGTCCCGCTGTACTGGGTCCCGTTGCTACGAGAAGAAGAGACTTGCCATCAATGCAGAACTCCAGACAGGCTATGGGAAGAGAGATTTTCACAGCCTGTCCTCAATTTGGAGCATACCTGTCTTGCACCCAGGGTCTTGGGACAGGCAGAGGGAGCCCTGCAAAAGCGGTGACACCATTTGCCTTCTGCTAATTTGTATTCAATGTAGCGCATGCTTTCAGACTTATTTGGACCTAACACATCAACCCAACACACTAAGATTACTGCTGTACTTTTTTTGCTGAAATATTCTTTGTCCTTGCTTAAAAACTGGCAAAGCTTTATGAATCTTGGTTGAAACCAAGATGAAGTTTATTTTTGCTCCCCAAGTGTTCCTACTAAGGAGCCTCCACCTAAATTCTCTTATTTTAGAAAGGCACTTCCTGAGTATGATGGGGTTAGAAGAGAGACATGTAACACAAAGTTTCTTCCCCCTCTAGCTCTCTTCCCTCCCAGTTTTCCAGAGTTCAAACGGACTCCCATGAAACTGCAAGGGACAGCAGAGCTGGAAAGAAAGAGAAAACACTGAGTCGCAAGCGTGATTTTTAAAGAAAGAAGGTATGAAATCCCAACACCTAAGCAGGTTCCCACCTGGAACAAAATACTTGTGGGAACTGTATAGATGACAGGTGCTATACTTATTCCAAATAGCATTCATACAATGAGTGTAAAGTAATCTCGTGCCTGTTCTTTAGGCAAATATTCTTGGTGCTTATGACCCACCTTTGAAATTAAGGCTTCTTTCAGTAGCAGGATGGCACCCTGAGAGAAGCTCTCTGAAGTGTAGTTCAGACTCTTTGCATGTATTTGGAAGATGGCATTAGAAGACGGATGGCTGCCATGCTTAAGGGACTGTATTAGCTTAGTGAAATACGCTCTATCAAGAAAGTCACTCCACTGCAAGCACCATCCTTAGCAGGCAGAAACCCAAGTCCTGACATGGGATTTGAGTCTTTAAAGTCTGGGCTGAATGATTCTTACACCTAGCAATCAAGAAGCAAAAACAACACTCGGGCTATTAAAAGTCTGGTGTTTATATCCCTAACGTTATAAATTATTCAGCCATTAAAGATGCTTTACTGGGGGTTCAGTAGGAGCAAAATGCAGTACCAAATCAATTTTACCCAGAATAGTGGGGGGGGAGGGAGAGCTGCTTTCCTATTTTGAGAGCAATATCTACGCTACACATGCAGAGCCAAAGCCTTCTAATCCAGTAGGCTGAATACATACTAGTTATTCAAACTCAAGAACGTGTGCATAAAAGGAATTTCATACAATTAGTCTCTGTTGTCCTCCTCGTTTTATGCCTTCTGTAAAGTTCTCATTCCAGTGTTACTACTTTACAGACTCAGACCCATCTTTTTGCCTCCCACAAAGCCTTCAGTAATACAAAAAACATTAGACAAGCAGGCAAGGATGTCTAAAAAAAGAGTATCTGTACAAGCCACCAATCTATCATTTAGTCAACAAACAGGCTCAATTCATAGATTATTATAGTAAAGCAAAATCAAGTGAAGCACAATGAAAACGGATAACACTGTTTTAGTCTGAATATCAGAAACCCTGTGCCACAGTTTTCTGTCAGACTAATGTAATGGAACACAGTTATTATTTTCTGAAGAAAAGTTTCCATACTATTTTAGCAAACTATCATTCTGGATAGCACGTAAAAAGATCTTATGGAAGAAAAAAAATATTCATTTATTCTCAGCCAATTAAAGCCTCTGCACACCTCCACTTGTCTATCTTTATTTGCTAAAGAACTCACAAAAGTTTAAAACTTAAGCTTGAAACCAAACGAGAGTGCAAATTTACCTGAGGAGATCCATGCAAGTTTCTGAGAAACAGGATGAAAACTTGTACTACACAGGGCAAAATTAGTTCCAGGAACACACTAAAGAGAAGCTGCATAAGTTACCGGTGACGTATGGCTCATATTGTGACCAAGAAAGAGCAGAGATAACTGACTTCCTCACAAAGAAGGACCTTGTTTCAGCAGTTCCTTTCGTATATTCACACAGCACAAACGTTACAGCTTTGGGCAGTGGAAGCACAGAAAAGCAGCAGCACGGGAGCTTGGGAAGGTCCGTGGCAGAAGAGATCATTCTGCATCCCCACAGCGAACCTCCCCTCACTGAGGCAACATTCTTTCCCCTCTTTCCAAGCCTGCCCAATTATTAATTTGGGTTGGGTTGGTTTGTTTGGGGTTTGGTTTTTTTTTCGGCTGCAGGAGCATTTCGTAGGGACACGATGTGGAAAGCTGCCAGCCTTCCCAGAGCCAACTCTGAGTAGGTCAGTCTTGGCTCAGCAGCAGACCACATAGCGCAGCAAAAGGAAACACAAGGCCTTGAACTCACGCCCATCTTCCCTCTCGTTCTCCATACACACACCCTAGACGCAGATTTTCTTTGATCGCTGAGGAATAGTAATTCACTGGTGGCCAACATCATCTCCACTGGAGACCATGATAGCTGCCAACAGGCCCTATCCATAAGCAAACCGAGAACTGCTCCGATTAAAACTATGCAAACCCAGAAGTTAAGATGCCAAACTTTACCATTAATGTGTATTTTGGGCTTCCTTCAGGTGTTACGAGAAGTTACAAAACAACTGTAAAGGAGATTTCTTATTTGGAGCTATCAAGCTAATACCGACCTACAGATCAGGTCTGGCAAAGGAGAGAAGTGGTGATATGAACTTCCCTGTTCCCACGGCCGTCTTCAGCCAGCGGCAACACGGCAGTAGCACAGGACATCTCAGCCTCTAGCTTTGCTCTAGAGCCAGTTTCATCTCAATTAGCTTTGGTATCAGGGTGTTGATACTATTATACTAGTGATAAAGAAAACCCTGTGGATAGGGTCCCCCAAGTAATGACCAGGAAGCAGCCTAAAGTTACAGTGTTCGCTTTGCCTTCACGTGAATGACTCCTGGTCTTCAGTTATCGCTGGCTTTTGGCCAGGCAGACATCCTGATACACATCACCAGGCCATCCATCACCTATGGCATTTGATTCGTGCAGAAAGCCAAGGTCACATATGCAATGGACAGCCCTAAAGAATGCTGCATTACCCTTTGTTTATCAAAGGGGACACCAAATAAATCAGAGAAATATTACCAATACTGATACAACACCTAGTTACTGATATTTAAAATGTTCTACAGAAACCCTCCGTGTCACTACACCAAATCTGGATGCAATCCCTGAGGAACTGCAGGGAAAGTGAACGTACCATTCAGCACATCAGGGGCATGGCTACTTCCCTCTCATCCAGAAAAACAGCTTCTTTATAACTCTTAAATAATCATGGACAAACCATTACACAACTACGGACAAAATGCTACAAGACTGCAAGAAACATTTAGTCATTTGATCAGCATAACAACAAATCTCTAGAGACCGATTCACAGGATTTGCAGGCTGAACCCAGGTTCCTTTATAGGGGTGAAATAAAAGCAAAAAAGTAAAAGGAAGGGATCTGCCAATCCTTCCACACCTCATCCTTTGACAGTAACTACTCTATGCCATCTGGCTATTAAGGACTGTCAGCACTTGAAGAATATCCATGATGCTTTCCTGACTGCTCTTACAGGAAAGAAAAAGAGAACAAAATAAAAAAAGTCCTAGAATATTCAACAGACAGTATAAAGTTAAAGCCATCACTCTGCCTCCTTTTTCTTGAGGGGAAAAAATGCTTCAACTGTGCTTACTGTACTTCTTGGAAAATTTGTATTTTGAAAATAGTGACTAGTCCTGAATAGGTCTGGGGATTAAGGCATCAAACTCTGAAAGACAGGTGACCAAGCAAGGCCCTCGCTCTGCACACAGCTCATACTGCACAACGCACTGGAGCAGAGCTCACTTGAAGACTAATGCAAGTAACAGAAATCAATGTCTAATTTGCCTATTCAGCATTTCTTATGGAAGTCCAGAAGACAGCCTGAATTTGCCCTCCGAGGGCTTCTTAAGGTCTATGTGAATCACTTATCTGAAAGGCAGAAGAGCAGCTGACCTGTCCTACCATCCAAGTCTCTAGTAACTCCCTACGACTTCACTCCCCCATCCCCTGCGGCTGGGGCACGGGACTCTCAGGGCAGAGTCATTTTGCCAAGGAAGGTTCACAGGCACATGGCAGATACAACAGCAACTCCTCCCACGGGCTGAGGGCTGGCGCGGACCCCAGAGGAGCCAGCGCTGGCTTGGGAGACAGAGCTCCCAGCGAAATACATTTAACACATTCCTGCACAGCTTCTGCCCATACTGTTCCTACGGACAGTTGAAGCTATTCTCACTAAAAGCAAACATCCTTGCCAGGCGAGCTGCCTTTGCTTAAAGAAGAGCGTGCATTTTACAGAAACAAAGATAAATTGAGCTCGCTTTCTCCTACAGAAGTTTTTCTGGTGTGATTTTGTTCCATTGTATCTGCTTAGGTAGCTAACAAAACCACATCGACTGGAGCAGCAATGTATTTCTGTATCTTCATACAACTTGTTGTGTTTTTAAATGCTTGGTTGGGCTTTCTGGACCTTTGCACATATAGTGAACCACACAGTGTTTTGCAGCTACCACCTCTAATTAGCACAGGAACTGGCACCTTCTCTGCTGCTTTTACTTATTTGTTCATTTAAAAGGAGACTCTGAAATTGCGTATTAAGATATACTGAAGCACTATTGTATTAAACAAGCATAATGACCAGAATTTATTACACCTCAGACATTTTTTATAGATTCCTTCCTAAAAATATTAATAAGTGTACTCAGTAAATGCAGGATTTACTTTTGAATATCGCTATTCTTTGTATCTTTTGTCATTAAAAATTAAAGCTAAAAATATGTGTACACCCCCCCCCCCGTTGCATACTTGCTCCACATTCAAATAGAAACCCCCAGACAACCAACATAAACAACTGTGATGAATGCTTCAATCTGCAATGGACAGTCAGATGAACACCATAAAAAGAAAGTAAGACTTACTATTTTTCCACCTCCCCTCAAAACACAAGAGTCTAAACCAACTCCTGTTTGGTCAGTTGTGACTTTGTAAACTCTGTATCTACCAAACCACATGCTGCCAGGAATAGCATAAATCTTAAAGCAAGGATTACAAAATCATTTTGGGGTTTTGGTTGGGGTTTTTTCTTTTAAGAACCCCAACACACATCCTTGCAAGGAGAAACAGCTCAGTCCGCTTTTAGCTTTCAAAACGAGCACAGATTTATTTATTCTGCTGGGTATACACCGAATGTTTGAACAAAAAAAAAGTTAGTCATAGGTCAGACAATACAGCACGCTATGACTACACCCTTCACTTGAAGGAAAACCAAAAGATCAATTTTCGACTTCAACCAGCTGAAACGCCAGCAAAAGTAAGTAAATTACCCTGGCTTTTCTTTTCTTAAAAGAAAAAAAAAAGAAAAGAAAAGAAAAAAAAAACCCCACAGCTTCCCAAAAAAAAACAAACCAGATGTTTTTTTGGCTGCTGAAAAAAAAAAAAAAAAAAATCCTACCATTGGTCAGGCTTTGCGATAGGCACATCCCATACACCTTGTTCGGCACGCACTGATGTGCGCTCAACTCCGCATCCCCGCCGCTTCTAGGGGGGAAAAGCACACCGTCAGGAGAGGGTACCCGTCAGGCCGCGTCCCGGCGCCAGCCACCCAGTTAGGAGTTCACTTGAGCGAGCGCAATACCAGGTTAACAATTCGCAGTTTGCTCCACTCCTGGACTCCGCGGCAGCCCTCCATTTTGTCAGCCGCCTCAATTTAAAACGTTTTTTTCAAGTCGAAAGACAGAACTTCGGCATTTCTGCGGGGCTTGACAGCATCCTCGACCATTTTAAGCAAGTGGAAAGCCGACTCGGAGCCAGCGCTGTTTACTAAGTTTAGAAAGGCAGGCGCGGACGCCAAAGCTTGGGGACAGCCACCCCACACATCCCCCGCAGGCGGTGGGTGTCGGGGGGGGGGGGCGCTGAAGCAGCCAGCGGTCCCTCAGCTCATCCCTTCCAGCGGCGGAGCTGCCTCCCCTTCCCCGCAC
>VUYV01000084.1:144285-180401 GCA_008711295.1 Anarhynchus alexandrinus | reverse complement strand
GGGGGTACGGGACACGCGTCCAGCTGCCCCCGGCCTCCCGCGGGAGCCGCCGAGCCGGCCCCTGGGAGGAGCCGGGGCCGCGGAGCGATTCAACCGGGCCGCCGCCGCGGCCCTTCCCCGCCCCTCGCCCGGCCGGGGAGGCAGGAAGGCTCCGCCCGCCCTGGCTTCGTTCCCCGGTCCTGGCCCTCGCCTCTCCTTGTCCCCTCTCCACAGAGGCCGTCCCGCCTTCCGCGTCCCCTTCCATCCCCGGCGTCGGGGCCTGCGCCCGTCCCCACACGCCGGGGCCCGAGGCCGGCCCGCGGCCGTGAGCCTCGCCGGGCATGTGGCGCAGCCCGACGGCCTGGCGAGCCCTGTCCCTCGTCAGCCTCCCTCGGCCCGCCATGGAGCCGCTTGGCGCTGGGTGCCATCAGCTGAAGGGCCTTCAGTAGCACAGCGAGCACTACCTACGGGCCCTGCCTTCTATAAAGGAGCACTGTGGGGTGGGCTGTGGCGCCATCAGAGTGTCAAGGCGTCAGATCCCTCCTCCCTGTTGGTGACATGGCGCACTGAGGGCCTTCACCCTTTAAATAACCTTGTTAAATAATAATAAAAAAAAAATACTGTAGAAACCACACCTAAAACCAATAACTTGAGGAAAGTGAAAGTTAAAGTCTAAACAGACACACAGAAATACAATTATTTTATCTAACACGTATCTGTTCTGGCTAGTACCAATGTTAACTAGCGAGGTACATCCTTCAGAGGTTTCATGGGTCCTGTCTGTCTTACACATCCCTCTTCCAGGTACACCAGAATACTCTGCAGCCCTCTCTCTCTCTCGGAGGCATTGTCACGAAGGAGAGCCTGCCGGCACTGCTGGGCACGCAGGACATCTTACATGGCAGAACTCAAACCCCGGTCAGTCTCCTCCGCTGGCTTTTGAATCCCTGTGCCACAAACCCTTGGAAGACAGCATGGGAAAGAGGATTAACCGCAGGGGTCCTTGCGCTCTTGATGGCTGTCTCTTCAAAGGAAGCACCTTGGGAAAGGCACAAGGCTATAATCACCCACGATAAAATGTGTGTGTGATTGGTGTTTCGGGAAACAGGCAACTCTGAATAAATTATATGGTGGTGGGCTCTGTCCTGGCAAAAGTGACCAAGAACCACCGTGACAAAGGGTCCGGTGTTAAGGAGTTGCGAGCTGTCTCTCATGAGGAAGCGTTGTTGGCACTCGAACAGTCACGTCCTCTGCAAGGGAGTACAGAGCGTGCGGGGGAGAGAGAAGTCCTAAGAGAAGTCCAGTCTCCATAAGACAGTGACAAAAGAAAGATCAAAAGTAGTGAAGAAACTGCGGTAAAGCAACTTATGTCAGTACGTTCGCTATTTTGGACGTGTCTGTCTTGTAGTAGCTGAAGAGCAGTTTTTGCCTTTTTGTCTCAATAAACCAGCGGCCCTGAAGATACCTTTTGCAAACCCCCAAAGTGCCCACAGTATTTAAAGTCTGCACAGTTAACTGCTGGTTAATGGAGCTAGAACTGACCCATTTTGACGAAGGGGATCAGAGAGCGTGCCAGAGAAACTCAAGGCCACAGCCAGTGCCCCAGCTTATTCAGACCAGAGAAGTGCAGGAACAAATAGTTCCAGCACGGTTATCCTCACAAAGAGAAGTGGGGAGCAGCGGAGAGGGGCACGTGGTGAGGGAGAAAGACATTTCAATTCTCTCTTCCTTTTTGTTGTCTCAACTCGGTAACACCTTACATAACTGTTCTTTTGGTTTTTTTAATTGGGAGACTGAAAAAGTTTGCTCACTGCAAAACTGTAAAACTAAAAATACTTGTGATCTTTTTGGAATATTTTTATTTTTAGCTGAAAAAAAGGATATATACAGAAAAGTCTAAGACGGAAAATTAAAGCTTCTTCAATACAGAGTCAGGATTATTTTTTTCCTAATGTAATAAAAAGTGCGACTAAACCACACTGATACCACAATTAAGTCCTGCAGGTTGAAGTTATTACTAAGAATAACTTTTCAGCTGAGCTTGAGCTGAGAGTCTGATCTGGGAGAGCATTGCAGGGTGAAGCTGTGCAAATTTGTTGCTAACCCGAAGACAAATGGAAGGAGTCTGGAGGACTGAAACACGGCAGCATCTGACCTCGCTTCACTGAGATTAGCAGCCACATCCTTTACCTCCTGGTCGCAGTGGGCAAAGCATGCACGTGTTGGCAGCTGACAGGCCTCAGCTGGCAGGTGGTCACTCCTGAAGGAGCAGTAACTCGTTTGCATGCCAGAGTCTAACTCCAGCTTAACTTTTTTTTTTTTTCCTTGAAAGCCTTTCGTTCCTCCCTACCACTTGCACAGCGGGCTCCTGGAAATGATCTGAACTGCAGGCACAAACCAGGGAGAGAGTCAGGCCTTAGTTTGGTAAACACCTGAACCTTCTGGGAGAGGGACAGCCTGGCTTTGCTGGTGTCCCCTGGCTGCTGACATTCCCTCCCCAGGCTTTCAAAGGGCAGTCAATTCTATGATATGTATGTTGCTGCATTTCTGGCAGTGCATTTTTTTGGCCTCAGTGCTCACTGCCCCTTTTTGGCAAAACTGTACTGAAAGAGTTAATGTTGGCGTCCCTTTCTTGTGCCTCCTTATCAAGCTCATGAGATAAGAAGACCTGAAGTGTCTATATGGGGTAAAACAAGGGCAAATGACATTATGGTGGCTATCCAGCGGGCTATACAACAGCACTCGAACTTTGACACTCTCCCATGTCCTACCACTTCACGTCCTGCTTCTGGTAGGAGCAGCTGCAAGTGTGTCACCCCCCACTGCCTCTATTGCTGGGGGGCCATGGAGGGGGAATAGGTGGGTACTTTCAAGAGCTGGAGGTTATGCACCTTGTTTACAAAGGTTTCTCTTTATTTATTCATAAAAGCTAGCGTAGCTTTTTGTTCCTTTTTCAGCTAATGGATTTTGTGGCACTTCACTTGGTTAATCAGTTAGCAGTGATTAAACAGGGGAAAGATGAATGACAGCCTGAGTAACGTCATCATGTTTTCTGCGCAGTGGAGAGGAGTGGTTTGCCAGAGGAACCTCTTGCGAAATAAGTGAGAATTGAACTTAAAGCACAGACTTTACCATGCTTTAAAATCCCCTTGTGGGTGCTCACTTCCTCCACGGGCTAAAGTGGGGTTGCTGAAGAGGTTACGGTTCCCAGAAAGCTCCCAGTCACTGTCACAGCTGTCTTCTGCCAAAGTTTACCGCCTCTCTTACCTGCCTGCAAGCTGCTCATGCAATTCCTCCCAAACTTGTTTCGGCTAAAGTCAACCAGAGTAGCTTAAGCAGTTTAAATAGTAGATGTCAGCTGAACCGGTTTGTTTTGGCTGAAATGGATTAGGGGAAACCCAAGTCAGCAGATGGGAAGTGGGGTGATGACCTTTTCATGGACAGCTTCAGGGGCACTGGGTAGTTTGGCCTAATCTGCTTTCAGAGCAGACTGCTGTACTAGACATAACTGCTACCGACAGCTCTTCAGGGTATTTAAAAATAGAAGGGTTGCCGAGATACCCACATTGAAACATTCATAGCATTTTTAGATACTACTAGCTTTGTTGGCACAGACAGCAAGGTACGGCAGTTGCAGCAGCACAGGGTTGTGGGATAGCAACAATGGGAACGCGAGGATTTGGAAACTGGTAGGAATAGAAGATGTAGGACTGAGAGTGGGGAAAGAGCAGAAGAGAGGGGAAAGTCTGCAAGTGGAGATCAGAGGGAGATCACAGACCTCAGTCTAGAGAGGAGGAATTTGAGTAGTGTGAGAAATGCAGGCATCACAGACATAGGGTGCAGAGTAGCAATGCTCAGGGGAAAAGAGTGAGTTGAGAACAACCAGTATCTCCCCATTTTCCCCTTCCACGTGTGAATCAGACCTTGGGAAGCTCTACTCCTCTGAAATGCTTAAATGCAAAAATGCTTAAGTAAGAATAGCCTCGCTATTCTGTTGCTGCAGGTAGTTTTCATACCTCTACTTCCCTGTAGCTTCTCCAGGACCGCCAGATTCATAGCATGTCAAACAAGCTGGGTTAGTGTGCAGGTAGAGAGGCCTAGGTTCCATGCAGATATATGTTCTTGAGCTGCGACGAAGGTAAGACAAGATGGAGTAATATTCTTGTTCCCTGTAGGACAACAGTGGAAGATTTAGAGCAGTGGAAGAGAAAGGGAGAATTACAGGAACTGGAGCAGCAGATAGTACAGAGAAAAAGGAAGGAGAGCACCAGCTGTCTGCTTCCCTGCATCTCCTTACTTCATAAATCCTATATCCATTACTCCATAGGAATTTACGTGATCGCTATGTCTATAGTTTCTGAGTACCCTTTATATTTGTAAGTCTTCTGTGGGACAGAGAAGTATCACGATACCATGTTTTATGGATATAAGAATGAGTTACTGAGATAAAGTAACTCATTCAAGGTAGTGTAGCAAGCCGGTTGCAGATAGAGAACTGAAGCAAGTTCTCTCAAATTCCAAATCTGACCACTAACTCATCCTTCTCCCTCTCCTTTCTTCCACCTCTCAAAAGAAACAGTAACTTTTTTTACTTATCTGAGCAGGCACATTTAGTAAAATTAAGCACTTGCACAAAAGTTTGTTGACTTAGTTTTCAATTAGACACACACACACACACACACATGCAAGCTGTAAGTGAGATAGACAACAGAAGACAATGAGAAAAGACAAAGGAAGAAGTAATAATAATTTCTAATTCTATGGACTTTATAAAGCTTAGGGGCTTTTGATCAGTCCTAATCATCTTAAACAGAAAAAAACTATTTTGATGGTTATGCCACTTCTGTGTGAAACAGTAAAATTAAGTTTTGAGAAGGCATTTGAAATTGGATATCATAATAAATATTATTTACAGAAAAGAAGCATAATAACATGTTGTCATCAGGAAACAGAATAATGAAATACTGTTCTCAAGAAACAGCAAGTTCAGACAAATCTACAGCAACTGAGAAACTTAGCTAGTAACATTTCTCACTTTTCTGTGTATCTAAAGAGAAAATATTTAAATAACAACAACAACAAAAATAAAGTGATACATTAGAAAACAATCACAAACACATTCCAGAAATTAAGATAATTGTTACAATAAACACCACCCTCACCTTCTTTCTTTTAGCTCTTACTCACTGCTAGTCACTTGTCTGTAGGCTGGTGTACTTGTATTGAAATCAACTTGTAATGGGCTGTAAGCACAGATGGTGAAAAACATCATTGCTCAACTAACACTTAAGTTGCTATGCCAATTTATACTATCTGGAGAGTAGCTTTGTATGTTCATGTTTTGTTTGTGGCCAATGATGAAACAGAACTAAAATGTATTTGTGTTTATTATGAGGGCAACATAAAATGTATGAGGTCTTTGACTATTCATATCCTTCTTTTTAACTACTTGAATACTTAAAACTATGTGAGGGTATAGTAATTATCAACTTTAAATATATTTTATCCTTTTTTTTCTTATAATGAAATCTTTCCTTAAGAGTACCAAGTACGATGAAAAAGGACAGCATCCATAAAATGCTTTAAAGTTGTGATATGTGAAATGTAATGTGGGTTAATATAAACCATTAAGTACGAAGTTACTGTCTTGATAGCATGCAAAACTAAGCTCACAATCAGGAAACTCATTTGAAAGTCTGAATGTAGAAAGTGAATGAATAACCTGTGGTATTAAAGACCAGGGTTTTATTTATTTATTTATTTATAAATATTTTTATTTTCAATACATGTACACAGGAGAGGAAATTTTCTGACAGTCTTAGAGTCTTCACCATTTCTCCTAATCCGTTTTGGTGTTTCTGCCTGCCTTTAACAGCTTCTGACACCTACGGATATCCTAAGCCTTACGGATTTGATAGGTTGCTGTTTATTTTATTTCTATTTCTAAGGTGCAATTTGGCTGTTGCAGTAATATGCAAGTGAAACTATGTTGTTATTCAAATGGATGTGAAAGAGATGGACTTCTCTTCCATGGAATCATTAAAATGTACTT
This sequence comes from Anarhynchus alexandrinus, assembly GCA_008711295.1. NCBI lineage: Eukaryota > Metazoa > Chordata > Aves > Charadriiformes > Charadriidae > Anarhynchus > Anarhynchus alexandrinus. The sequence goes on along the minus strand of VUYV01000084.1, from coordinate 174,370 downwards.
AGTAGATAAAAAGAGCTCCATATCAAAAAAGGAAAAGACAGACAAACCTATAATGGAAATGAAAAAAAAAAAGAAAACAGAGTTAATTACTGTGTGTTGTTGCTGTGGGAAAGAAAGGCACGAGCACCACAATGAGCTGCATTTATAAGCTTTCATTCATATAAACCTTTAAGTGGATAACACCCAGAACATCAATATTTTCACCTAACAGTAAAAACATTCATAGAAAAAAAAAAGACTGTTAACTCTGAAGAGTGTCTTGTTTTGTTGAATGCACTGGTCAGAAAATTGTTGGTCTGATACTAGCCCAATTGTCAACAACAGGCAGCAGAGTTTGTCGAGAAGGACAGGTGAAAATATCAGGTTACAGGGAAAAGAAGCATGTGAAAATTTCAGACTGTGTCATTTTATTTTTTTTAGGATGCAAGGTTAGAATATGCCTATTTTAGTAGCAATCTGAGTTCAAAACTCTAAGGTGGAGGTGAGGTGAAGGACTGCTTGTTTATTTTTATATTGCCTTCTTGACTATTGCGCTGCTCGGGAACAAGCTGGCTTCTGTGTATCAGTTATGGATGCAACTCTTTTAGCTCTAGCGGGGGGTGTTGAAAATCTTGCAAGAACATTTCTTCTTCAAAGCAGTTTGCCCCTTGTTCTCCATGTAGCTGGGGGAAGAATCATTAACATATTAAAAATGTTTAAACCCTTGGTTTATGTTCAGCTTGCAAAAAGAAGGGGAGGAGATCAGCGAGGGTAAAGCACAGGGCTGCAAATCCAATGTTTTATTTTCTATGTGAAGGTCTGCCACAGACTTCTCATCAGTTATTTGAAGCTGCACCCACTTACCTCAGATACAATTTTGGCTTGTTGACTCTCTGGTCATTAAAAATCTGTTTCAAGCCACAGATCAAATGATGATGAGTTCCAGATAAACTTATGCTAAAGAATGTGTGTCTTCAATCTTCTGACCATTTAAAATCTAAATGGGATATTATGAAATCAAATGGGGCAGAAGGTTTTTTAAGAGGGGGAATTTCAAGTAGAGGACATGACTTTCCAAGACATTATTTCTTGGCAACTGTGTAGGCTCAGAAGAACTTCCTAGTCAGGAACATATGAGGACAGATTGTTTTGTGAGCCAGTCAGTGGAGACATTTATGGGAAAATGGTAGATGCAATTTGAGTTCCAGAATATAAAAAGAAAACAAAGTCCCTCGTTAGAAGGGCTTGTCTAATTACTAAGTTGCAGAAATTGTGTGTTTATTCATCTGTTATTTTGTACGAGGACTTACAATTAAATGATGTCAGCTACAGTTTAAGAAAAATGGCTATTACAACTGGTGATTCATTTAAAATACCTTCTTACCCTATAGTGCCAACTGGAGATCAGGATGCAGTTGCACAAATGCTGTAAGCTGGACGTCACGGAAAGAAGAGTTTGGTTGCTCGTTTGGTTTACAGCATGTGAATGAGCAAAGGCTTGAACCACTGCAGAGGAAACGGCAACATGGGGACGAGGATGCACAGCAATCGGTAGGGGAAGAATGTGTGTCGGTGGCAGTCCCTGCGCACAGGGGTGTAAATGGCTTGGGAAGATGCAGGCAGATGACCTGGCTGTAATCTAACATCTATCTGCAACATCTAACAGGTTGCCGATGCCAAAAGGAGATGCTCCAGCTCAGTTTCCTGCTCTCTTCTTTGGACTGTGAGCTCCTGCCACTTTCCTCGCTGTGGATCTGGCATTGTTATAATGCAACATGAGTCAATTCCGCTTGCTAATCCAACAGAAGTAGAGTGAGTTACTCTTTGACACTCATTAGATTGAAGTTTGCCATCTGATGATACTAGAAAAGAGCTCTTCACAATGAGAGTGGTCAAACACTGGAGCAGGTGCCTAGAGAGGCTGTGGCTTCTCCATCCTTGGAGATGGTCAGTGCTGGAATGGACAAGGCTCTGAGCAACCTGATGTAACTTTGGAGTTGGATTTAATCTTGAAGTTGGCTCTGCTGTGTACAGGGAGTTAGACCAGCTGGCCTCCAGAGGTCCCTTCCAACCTAGGTTATTATATGGTATAGACGGGGAGGTCATGATTCCTGTATCTTGTATCCTTATTTTACAGTGAGAAATCTCCTCGTGCTTCAGTATCCCTAGCTGAAAATTTATCTGTCAAACATTAGGTAGTCCTGTAATTATTATGAAATTTCAGTGTATAAATTCTGATGTATAAATTTCTATGAGCAAAGCTAGCTCAGGAGGAAGTTTGGTTGGACAGTATAAGTCAGTACTTTAAAAATATATATATTGTAGGGTTGGTCTTATTATTTCTAAACCAAAGATTATAAACCCAAGTTATTAAATATGAATTTATACTGTAAAAATTACTAAAGCAACATGTACACAGTTAAAATTTACAATAAGCATATGATAATACATAATGTATTGTAAATGGTCCAGGTTAATCTTTGTGAATGTTAAAAACATTCACATTTTGTCTCTACTTTGTCTCCTTGTGGCATGCCTGCAATGCAGCATGGCTTCTAGATTTTATTGGACCAATAAAAGTTGTTGTGCTTAGCAATTGGACTTTTTTATGGTAGCAAATTACATTTACATCCATTTAGAGCCCCTTTCACATTGGTAGGGGTGTGAAAAAAGACCCTGGAATAAACTGAGTCAAGGCTGTATATATGTAATTGAAGGAATAGAGGTATGAAATCCTTCAACACCACCACCACAATCCCTAGTAACAAATGCATATGCAAATATATCTGTAACAAATGCATATGCAAATATATCTTTAAAAAATCCCAGAGCTTTATTCTCAGTCACACACCTTGGTCTCCATAGTTGTCCATAAGATGACAGTGTAGCTGCATAGGGTATGTTTACTTCCAGTTAAGTGTTCCTCAACACTTCTAGAGTGGTGCAAAAGGGCTGTATTGTACCATTCTCTTGTTTCTTCTCATTTATGCAGCCAGATTATAACTTTATAAGCCAAAAACATACAAAGACAAAGCAAAAAAGCCATCTAAATTGTTTATGAATTATTATCATGTCAAGGAGATTTATAATTTTTTGAATCTATCTCCCTTTTATACAGACTGTCCACACTACGGATTCAGGGACATCTGTCTTTTCTGCATTTGAGGACAAGTCAGTACAACCCTATCCTGATCAGTAAGGCACCAATCTTGTTTTCAGTGTTTTACACAGGTATGCTCGAGTGGTTTGAGCATAGATTTTAAATTTCAAACAGATTTTAAATATGTAAGTGCTTCCTATGGCACTTCAATGTATTTTGCTGGGAATGAGGCCATAGACTCCACATTGTGTTCAGAGAGGAGTGCAAGCACAAATGCAACCAGACCGCAAATTGTCTGGCACCAGGGGATTTGGACCTCAGATGTGCCGAACAGATCATGCATATGTTGCCCTACAGTGCCCACCAACACATTTATATGTGTTGCAGATAAATTTGCTTCAGGGTGCTTGCCTGCACAGATCGTTTCTACATGGTGAGAATCTGTACTACAATGGCAGCAACCGCAACCTGTCTGGAACTACATGTTCTTTGCAGAGATATTTTTCTATACCAGACGTTAAGTGAGTTGCTCCAGGTAAGTGCACAGTGGCACTTTTCTAGGATTCCTGGATGCCCTGTGATGCATCCGTTAAAAGTAGTAGTCTGCTGCCAAAACTGATGCAAGAAAATCAGGAATGGAGACAGGCAAGACCTCCATTGTAATTCACAAATTCCAGTTTCATTCTTCGAACTGATGTGCAGGGCACCAGCCACCAACTTAAGTGATGAATCTACCATTCTTTCTTGAAACTAGGAATTAAGAAATCATTTGTTTTGTTTGGACTTCATTTTCAAAATCCCAATTGTCTCCAAAATGTGCTGGGTCTGATTGGTAGTTTAGAGCAGCTAAAGATGTATGCCGCCTCGTAGCTTCTATACTCAGTTGAAAATTATGTCCAAGAGGGAGTCAAATGCTGACACCAGAAAGCAGACGGTTGCAGCTTGGCAATATTCTACGTTTGTGAATCCGTCTCATGTCTGGCCAAAGCACGTGTGGAAAAGGAGTGAAATTGTAAGAGATTCTGCCCCTAAATCTCCACAGAGATAAGATAAGAATCAGGCTTGCTCTTTCAGTATATCTATCTGCAAATAGCTACAGTATAGTACAAATAGACATAATAATCCAGTTTATTTTGGACGATTGATTAATGGGAACATTACTCATATACTCAGTGCATGACATTTCCTATTACTTGTTCATATCATTTGAGAGTTAAAGGATATAAATACTTAGGAATTTGCCACCAGTTGGGTTGCCACCTGTCTGCTGAACACATTAAAAGGGAAAAAGGGTGAGTTGTATTCCATGTAAGAATGCTGTAGCTATCTGAGTGACTCTGAATAACATTTCTGACACTCTCAGGGGAAAATTTTCCATAGCAGTCTCAACACAGTTTCGGAAATAGGGCCTTTTCTGCCTGACATAGCTGGACATTTAAGGGATGTTAAGAAAGATGAAGGTAGAGGGAAGGGAATGATTTCACTGAAGCAAGTTTACAGTGCTCTGGCGCTGACGCTTCTTTCAATAAGACAAGTCACTGGACAGCAAAGGACTATATATATGCAATCAAAACGAACATTTAGCAAACAGCTGTCGATCTGTGTATAGATTCATCGCTTTCTTGGTTAATGTTTATACCTGGCACTGTAACAGTTGGTTAATAAATAGCTCATTTGTGTGAAGAACGGGAGATGGTAAAAACCCCCCAAAATCTGTAACAAACACACATGCAAATCCCCCACCTGCATTTCTTTTTGTGAAATACCGGTCAAACTGATGGCAAAGCTATTCTGTAGCATGACCTCACTTGGTCCTGCGAAATGACCACTGACAGGTCTATTCACAGCATCTATAATTAGCTACTTACCTCCAAGTTTCAGTGATTTTGAGCAGCAGAGTGATGTAAATGCTTTAAATCAGCCTCTGGAGATGCCTTTGAAACCAAGCAGACTAACACCTAACATGGGCATCAACACCACATACTTATCTCAGGCTTTCTCCTGCAGCTTAGCCTGGGCCTTCAAATCGTGGAAAACACACGGAGAAAACTCATCGATGTCATATTTGGAAACAGATAGCTGTGGATCTCAAGGGATCCTGGGGAGGATGAAAACTACTCTTGCTATAGGTTTACTGCCCTTGAATTACCTCACAGCATCATTTAGCTCTTTTCTAGAGACATGCCCTGTTAGACAGCAACCACTAATGGTCCCTTGTGGAGTGCTATAGAGGGGGAGCCATTCAGGAATTAATAAAGCTTTAATGTACGCTGCTCCTGGGTCTGACAGCAAAACTGTTGGAGAATGTGCAGGAAAGGGGCACAGTGTCAGAGAGAGCTTCTGCTGCATGCAGAGCCACACCACGCAGTCTGACCATGAATGGTCTGTAACACAAGACGGTGGAGACATAAATGGAGTAAGCTATTTTATATAGTTTTCTGAACCTCTAGTGTCAGTCCCCAATTTTAGGGGGACAATATAGTCCCCAGTCCCAAATTCTTAAGGGAAATCCTGAGGTAGAAGTTAGAAAAAGACCACCTGCTTAAAAAAACAGGTAGCTTGATTTCAGTATATATTAGAGTTTCACAGAGCCCATTTCCTTCTTCCCTTGCATCAGTCTTGTCTGAAATTTGTTTAACAGTATTGTAACATTAAAAAGAAAAAATAAAAGTCCACAGTAGTTTTTATTTATTTATTTATTTAAAATATGGTCCTTTTAGACACAGGGGAGAACCCCCAGATCTTGCACTTTAATGTTTTTTTGCAAACTAGGCTGTATTTTCTAATTTTTATCTTGTAATTACAGTTAATCCTCCAAATTTTCACACAGTTGCCACAAATCAAATATGCTTTCAAGTCAGAGATAGTCTGGAGCTTACAATTATTATACATATATTTATATGTGAATGAGAAAGAGAAAATTAGTAGATATTTATGTGCATTTGTAGTCAATTTTCTTGATTGTTACCTTTTTCATATGATAGTTTGAGAACTAGCAGTCTGACTTACAAATTTAAATGCCATTTCTTCCAGTGAAGTCAAGACTGAAGTGAGCAGAGTCAGAGTAGCAAAAGGCTAAAAGTGCACAAGATCCTGCAAAACAGCTGTGTTGTGCCATATCTCTGGGGGCATGCCCATGTCTGCACTGAGCTGGTGTCGCACTTGGGCAAATCCTGGTCCCTCGTCACAATGTGGTGCACCTGAAGATGACACAGCATCCGTCAGGAGCATGCATTCCGGTTCCCTTTGCACAGAAACCGGAGAGGAGAGAAAGGAGCTGGCTCTTACCTAGGTCTCACCCAGGTAATGGATGTGATCAGGGTATATGCCTGACTGAGGAGCTTAACAGAGCTTCTGGGTCTCTCATTTTAGTTGTTACCTAAGTTACTCCAAATGCCTGAAAAGCCATTCCAATTTGCNCTTCTGGGTCTCTCATTTTAGTTGTTACCTGAATGACTTCAAATGTGAGTTACCAAGAGAGAAGCATGCGAGTATTTGCATCCATTGTTTAGGTGTCAATAGTACTTCCCAAGGAGAGTGACAGAGCATCAGGTCGTGTGCAACTAGAAAGAGAAGTTCAAGAGTATCTGCACTTTTTAACTGGGTCACACCTGGTCCGCTCAATAGGCAAGATTTTGCAACCTCACCAAAGTGAAATGCAAAATTTGATCAGCCTATTTTTGTAAATACACACTTAAAAGTAATTTGCTGTAAACCCAACCTACTCAGGTGAATCAAACTATGGTAGTGCCAGCCATGTCAAAAAAAGTGTTGCCTGGTATTGTTCTGCCCCTTTCATCTGACCCACACTTGCTGAACATGATCGTGTCCATCTGTAGCTACTGCCAGGTGCCATCACGGACATGTTTGTTGTCAAAGGTCAGTCAGCTCAGCCAATTCATGCAAAAGCTTGTTCAGAGAAGTGGAGTAGATTGTTGGCTGAGGGGAAGGGCAGGAGAGGCAATGTAGGCAAGGCAACAGAAAACTTGGTGGTTCTTTCAGGAAATATTGGTGTAGTGGGAGCTCTGGGACTTGTCAGGAAGATTTTGAGAGCCAGGGAGAACGGAGCTGATGACAGGTTAAGGGTCTCTGTCTTTTGTTCTAGATCTTTCTGAAACAGCATATTTTTATTTCCCCTGTAGGGATGGGTAAGGCAGGCAGCCTACCAGCTCCCAAAAACCTGCTGCTTATTTTGCTTGTTGCCTTGAAATAGCCCTGCAAACAAGTTTGTGTTCTCCAGTTTGTGTTCTTGATTTACGTCCAGTTAATAGAACACTTTTCACGGTGCAGCCTTTGATCCTGTAAGTAACTTTTGTTCACATGAGCAGTCTCATTAAACACAAATCCTGTTAAACACAAATACAAGTCTCATCAGCAGTTGCAACAATACTAGGAAATCCAATATGCTTAAACACAGATGCAAACCAGAAGTTAGCTGATAGGATGCTGACTTAAGATGGAGTGAGCGGTGCAGACCAGGGCAAAGCACTGTATTTGATGACCTGACCCTTCACACGAAACACAATGACATTTCATAAAGTAGTCCAGGTCATCATGGAAGTCCTGTGACCCAGTTACAACGGAGATCCAGCTTTCTGTACGAGTCCTTCGTTTCGTGCTCAAGCTGTGCAGAAACCTTGTTTGTGCCCTTGAACAAGACAGCAGTATCAGAGTTTTGAGTGCAAGCACAGCCCATGGTACAGAATCTGGGTCTGGACAAAACTGTTTAAAATGATTTTAAGTGTTGTGGCAAGCAACCAGAAATACTCTTACCAGAATGGCCAGCTACAGGCAGCAGTTTTTGGCTGGCTCTAATAGGTATGCATATGCAGGCATATTTGTTTGCGTAGGCCAAAGGGGAGAAGCACGTTGCAAAATATCTTAAGAACAAAAAATGACACTGAGCTGAAGTGGATTTCTAAACCTCTTGAGAATGAACAATATGCTTTTTTACTAAACCAGTTGTGCATAGAGATCAATGTACACAATTAAAAGAAAAAGACTAATCCTGCTGTAAGTTCACCTCAAGTATTTCATGAATTTCACATGATCCACCCACTTTTTTCTGTACCTCTGCAATTACCATATCAGCAGCAATAATTCTCTGTTGTTCAAGTGCCAGATACAACATGGCTCTCACATTCCTGAACGTGGCATATTGTGCTGCTCTGTTTGTTTGTTGTTTCGGAACAAGTTTAAATTTTATTCACTTGCGCACCGCATTGAACTTTAACCCACTCTTCGTCATCTTCTTAATCAGTGATTTGTTTGCCTTGCTCTTTGGTTCTCAGTTTTTTATATTTAGTTTAAAGTCTACATGAAATCCATGTTATTCAAATGCCTTTTTGAACCGTTCCTAGTTTTCCACTCTATTTTACTTGGAACTATCAATCACAGGCGTGAAGTATAGGAGCATCTGACATCTTCTCCCTTCTACTAGCTAGAAGTAGCTCATTTCCAGCTGCAGCATGAACATTTTCATGCAATAAAATTTACAAGTAGCCTAGCCATTCAGCAATATAAAAGCTTCATGAGCACTGTTTCAAGATTTTGCTTACGTGGGAAAGTTAGTTTGGCTAGATAAAGCTGTAACTTTTTCTGTGTGTGTATGCATAGGACAAGAGCTGATTATTCCAAATTAACTTATTTTGAGTCCATTCTACTTGAGAAGTTAATCTGCAATAGCTAAACAGGAAGAACTCCCCTCGTAGATGTGACTTCAAGCATTTGTAACTACAGAAGGTGCTCATCTTGTCACAAAGCAGAACATTTAGCAAAGATGAGAGCAGACCCCTTGTCAACATTTAATTATACAGTGTATAGCAAGTAGTCACAGATCAGGCTCCCAGTGTGCTATGCTTTGTTCAAACACTGATTAGATTTTAAAAATCGGCTTTCAAAGAGCTTGTATTTTAAATAGGATTTTATTTTAATCATCCCAATGATGTGATCAATCACTGCACTTGTTAACATGTGCTGTTCATGTGTTTACCAGGTCTTTCAGAGCTTTAGCATATATAGCTTATTTCTCTAATATATATTAAAAAAAAATCCAGTATACTTTTATCATAGTTATATAAGTGACAATAAGCAATACAATCTTATGTAAATAAACATTGTTGTCACTTCCCAGTGACAATTTAACTGATGGATATAAATGACAAGGTGAGGGTGATCTCTGTCTCAGTATCACCAGGGTCTAAAAACTGAAAGACAGGGAGTTTCTTCTTATATTTCCAGAAATGTTTCTTGAGCATCAGATTAAAGGGTATAGGACAATGCGATTTCTTTACTGGTCCTACAAAAAACCCAAGAGATTGAAAGATGGGCTGTTCTTGCACAATCTTTCCCCACATGGCAGATGAGTTGGCATCTCTGTTAAAGCAATTGGCATCTTGGTACATTTGAAAAACAAACAAGAAAATATCTTAACTGCATGCTTGTTTTCCCATCCATGAATGAACTGTTCTCAAAGGCTCTGAATCTGCAAAGACTCCACAAATGGACAGTGGAGCAATTTCAGCAAAATGCTGAGTCTTGATACCAAGAGGTGCAAGATTTATTCTTATTTCAGGCAGGCTTTCAGAGGAACAGATTTCCATTTGCCCAAATTAAAACATTTATAGTTCTAGAAAGAGAGAATAAACACCTATTTGGGATGTGTTGACATCACTGCAAATGCAAGCACATGGTGCAAAATCACCTCGTGAGTTATATCTCTGTTTTAGTCACACTGACATAAGCAATGATTTTTAAACTATTGCCTGATCACCGAACAAAGTTTATTTATATACCTCAAAGTCTCTCTGGATCTCAGAAGCACAACCCTTCTTTCAATAAATATAATTAATTTGAGCAGGGAACTGCCAATAGTTATTGTGTAAAACAATTTGTGACATGGGGTTTAATACAAGGTAGCATTTCCTTGGTGTGCATCACTATGGTTTAGCAATAAAACCATCAGGATGTCTCAGAGAATCACTTAGGAATGACCACTTACTAGGAAAAACAGTAACCTGCAGTTAGTGAGGATGAGTTGGTCTGGTATGGAGATCATCTGCCTTTACTTTAACCAAGGAAGTTTTACTTAAAAATCTTAATTCACTTGTGAGTCTTTGAGGGTCGAAATGGTGACCTGTTAGACAACATGAGAAAGAGGAAAGCTCTGCTGTGTCAGACCATGGGTCCATTTAATTCAGTATTCTGTCTCTGGGAGTGGCAGGAGGAGGCACTTTTTAGGGAGAATATGTGAACATAGCCTTTTTCTGTGCTCTGCTCCTCTCATACATCCCCATTATCCCAAACTGTTCAGTTAGGGATGGTGGAGAATACATCCCTTTAGTACCTCTTTATGAAACATAAATCTGCTTAGTCCTTTTTTGAACCTGCTGAACTCTCTGCCTTACAGTGTCCTGTGGCAGTAAACTCCGAATTCACTATTTGCTCTGTAAAGTACTTTCTTCTAGCTTTTAAAATCAGTTTAAAACATCATAAGCTTGTGTGCTATATGTGTGCATATATATAATGTTCAATTACATTCACAACTGTTCTTTCTGACAGACTCCCATTCAATTTGCATGTTCATATTCATCTAGGAGGACAGCATAGCCATAGTGGAAAAGAAGACTGAAATGCATATTTCGAGTTGTTCCATGCTAAAATATGGAAGCTCTTAGTATTTAGGCAGGGAACTTGTGCTTAGCATGGTCAGAAGCTGAGAGCTCTGCTTCTTAAGTGATATAAAGCAGAATGGGTAGTGTGGGGTAATCTAGTGGGAGGAAAAGATGCAGCTGTAACTTTAATTTGCTGGTTAAAAGGATTCTGGCCTTTCTGAATCAGCATCAGGGCTCTGTCTAATCTCCTTCCTCCACTCATGTTGCAACAGAGGGTTGCCTAAGTGAGCTATGTTGGCTCTGTGCCACTCAATATTTCCCTTCACCAGGGAAACCCCCAACTGGCTTTTAAAGCCAGCTTTATGGCCCCAGGATAGTGCCAAAGGTGGTACTAGGCGCCTCACCGCCTTCTCCAAGAATTTGAAGGCAAAGATGGGGGAGCATCTGACAGGAGAACACCTAGGCAAGCTCATAGCAAGCTGTTCCTTCCACTTCTTTAGCTGATGCCTCTTGCTTAACATACTGATCGTCCCTGCTTTTATTTTTTTAATTTTTTTTTAATTTCAGGGGCAGAGTTGCAAGAACTGATACATCGGTTTTGGACAGGCAAATAGGAAGCAGTGTGCAAACTGCCTTGTCTTCAACAACTGAAAAGCATATAAGCTCATAGAGAGAAAAAAAAAAAAAGCTTATAAAAGTGCTTTGTGTCTGCCATCCAGAAAGCATATCCCTCCAAGAGGAAGGTCTGTGATTCAGGGGGAAAATCCCATGACAAAGTCTTTAGCCCTAACAATTGCATGTAAGAGAGATTAAGTCATGGGAAACTCTAGTGAATAGAGTTGCATGGATAAAAAGAAACATGCAGCAACATGAAACATGCCTTGCTTCAGGTTTCACCGTGAACTTGAAACACGGCCCGTGTTTACAGAGTTGTTCGCTGGGGGTACACGCGTCTTTTGGGCAAGCAGGGGCCTAATTTCGAGGGACCTGGGGGGCGGGAAGGTGAGGGCACAGCTTGGCTTTGCATCAAAAGCGTTCAACGTTAACCTTTTCTGGTACGTGTCACCATGGAAAGGAGAAAACCCGTTGTTCTCAAAGCATCACCGGGGGCTGCTCCTTCAGACTTGGGGTGGCTTAGGGGGGAGGTGTGCGTGTGTGTCTCAGGCCCAGTACCCCCCAGCAGCGCCCAAGCGGCCAGGGAGACTCGGTTCTGCCTTCAGGAACTCGGAAGGGCAAAGCAAGGCAAGCAACAGCAGTAAACTTGGGATTTATTTTATTTTCGTAATGCTGAAGCCATTACACGGCCGCTCAGCTGGAACCTTCGTGGCTCTGTAACCAGAGGCTGCTGCGGGGCAGGGCTGCAGTCAGGCACGCGTGGAGGAGAAGGAGGAGGAGGAGGAGGAGGAGGAGGAGGAGAAGGAGAAGGTGCTTGTGGTGGTGGTGGCCTCATCAGCGGCGGGAAAGCCTGGGGTTAAAAATGAGGGCTCAGAGCTCGAGGGAGCCTGTGCGAGAGCGGGAACCGACAGTCTCCCTCACGGAGGACGGGCGACAGGGGAGGACTGGCAGCGGCAGCAGGCCACTCGGGCCGGCCGGGCTCCTGCCGCTGCACCGGCTGAAGCTGAGGAAGACGCCGGCCTCGCCGGGAATGAAGGACGGGGGGCAGCCCGCCCGCGGGGAGGCGGGCAGGCGCCGGGGGCCTTCTGGGGAATGTAGTTCTCCCTCCCCGCGGGGCGGGGAACCAATCACCGCGCCGCTCCCCACCGGGCCCTAGCGGGGCCTGCTGGGAGTTGTAGTTCCTCCCTCCCCGCGCCACCTCGGCGGCCGGGCAAGGCAAGACTACTCTTCCCAGCGTGCACCGCTCCGCCCCCGCTCCCCTGCCCGCCCAGCGCGGGGCGGGGCGGGCGGCTGTAAACAAACAGGGCGGCGGGCGATGGCGGCGGCTGCGGGCCGCGCTGGGGGGCTGTGAGTGCCGGTATCCACCGGGGCGGAGGCGGGCGGCTCCGGTGCGCTCCCCGTGCAGGGGAGGTGGCGGTGCGGAGCCGGGACTGGCGGCACACATGGATGACAGTAAGGTAAGGGGCTGCGGGGCCCGCCCGGGGGCTGGGGCCGGCTTGGAGCCGAAGGCAGCCGGGGAGGCGGTGGGTTGGGGCAGGGAGCCTGGGTAGCCCTCCCGCGCCTGAGCCCGGCGGGTTCAAGCTCCAAGTGGTGTGCAGGTGTGCAAAATAAACCCTCAAAGGCTCTCATAGCAGTTAATGGTCGGGGAACCGCGGGTGAGGTGAGTGCTCGTGCCAAAGGCGTTTGAAGTAAGCTCCGCTGGAATCTTCACGAAATCACGGAATTTTCAGAGTTGGAAGGGACCTCTAGAGATCATCTAGTCCAACTCCCCTGCTAAAGCAGGATTGCCGAGAGCACATTACTCAGGACTGCATCCAGGCGGGTCTTGAAAATCTCCAGAGAAGGGGACTCCACAACCTCCCTGGGCAGCCTGTGCCACTGCTCTGTCACCCTGAATCTTCCCTTGAAGGCCTCTGGTCGCTGCCGGTAGGAAGGGGATGTCCCCTTCGCTCTCCTCCCTCGCTGCCTGCAGTGAAACAGCAGTTGGATGCTGCTTCTGGCTTTCCCTTAAAGCTCCAGGCATGGGCTAAAGGCTGGATACAGACCAGTGGTCTGATCTGGTGTGGTGGGTTGTGTTCCTATAGCACCCCAATTTCTTAGATAATTAGCAACTCTGGACAAATGGTAGGGCGTGAGCTTGGATTGCAACCTTGTAATGGGTGCTGGTGCTTTGATTCTTCCTTCATCTTATGCGAGCAGCACAGTGGTGTCCCTGAAGGTACAGTTCTTCCATTTAAGCAGAGCGGTACATCAGAACATGCATGAGGAGTGCCTCCTCCTCCTGCTTGCCCCAGCACCCCCCTAAAGCAGGACCTGCATGGCCAGTGTGAGAACTGAGAAAATAACTGCTGTTTCTCCTCAGTGCAGAGTTTCACAACTGAAACTCCAAGTTGGGTTTGGGTATTTTGGCTCACTGAAGCGGTGGTTGTGGTAGCGTCATGGCCTTTGTGCCAGAGATAGCTCAGGTCCTCAGGAGTGAGCTAGGTGAAACCATGCTAGAGGTAGGCTGTGAGGCAGCTGTCTTCTGACTCAATATAAATTCTGAACTTGGGTTGAGTATTAAAACTGGTCATGTGGGAGTCATGTCCCTGTCTTCCCTGCAAAAGAGATCTAAGTCCCGATTCTCCTGGAACACAGAGACTATGTTTAGAGAGGAGACATTACTTTATTCTGGCCGGGGTGCACAGTGGAATGTTTCCACAAATGCACATCTCATGCTGGCTTTCTTGTCATATTTATACACAAAAGTTACAAGATAGCACACTCACAGTTATAATGATTGGTTAGTAATTTACATATGACCATAATATTGGTTATGTCATTCTCCTCAGTTACGGCGCCTGTGCAAGGGAAGGGTCTTCACATGGGCAACGGTCTTCTTGGCCTATGGGTGTGATTTTTAGTATTATAATGAAAGTAGTTCAGTTTAGGACACTCAGAATTTTCGCTTTTCTGCCAAGTTAGCTATGCCTTTCAAAACATGGTAGATTAGTAGCATCCTCAAGGTTTGTATGCTTGTCTGCTCCCGGGATGTTTTACTTCAAAGAAAGACAACACCACCTGCTTTCCTTGATTAGGTGTTCTTTTTCATACGACTCAAGGATATAATCCTTGTTGTCCATGAGAACATCTCAGAAAGTTCTTCTATTAATTAGCCCACATACTTGTGAAGAAACATTTCCAAAGCCGACCATCTCACCAATTATATAACAAAGTGGTCATATGCAAGACCCTATATCAGAAGTTCAGCTAATGCCCGTAATTAGCAGGCCTAACTAACTTTAATGCTAACAACCTTAAAGCTAACAACTTTCATGTTAATGAAAATGGCTAAAATTCTAACTACAAGACAAGACCTGTGGTACCTTATCTGTTTGCAAGCCACCTGGTTTTCTTCCTGCTTGAATTTTAGTAGAACAAAATTGCACTGCCTGTGCTGATTCACCTTAATTCAAAGGGGAGAAAAAAAAAATACTTGATGTAATTTCTTAGGGAATAAATCCAAGGAACTCAGAGGTGATCAATACTTTAGCGGTATAAAGGATCAGAATGGATTGTAAATGTGTGAAAGGTTCATGATGATTTGCCAAATTAACATATATACTGTTTGCTTTTATTGAGGCCTTCTCGTAGAATCGTTATGGCTGGAAAAGACCCTTAAGATCATCAGGTCCAACTGTTATCTAACTCTGCCAGGCCCACTTCTAAACCATGTCCCTGAGCACCGTATCTTGACAGCTTTTAAATGCATCCAAGGATGGCGATTCACCTGCCCTGGGGCAGCCTGTTCCAGTCTTTGATAACCCTTTCAGTGTAGGAGGTTTTCCTAATCTCTAACCTAAACCTCCCCTGGTGCAACTTGACGCCATTTCCTCTTGTCCTATTGATTGTAACTTGTGAGAAGAGACTAATGCCCACCTCTCTACAACCTCCTTTCAGGTAGTTGTAGAGAGCAATAAGGTCTCCCCTCACCCTCCTTTTCTTCAGACTAAAGAACTTTTTGTCTGAAAGACTAAACACTTTTTGTCTGAGAGCTGCAAAGGATTGTGGGGGGAATCTGCATCACTGAAGTCAACAAAACACTCACAACTGTGAGAACTGCATGGAAATTTATGAATTCAGGGCAGTAGTTTAGAAGATCCAGAAGATTTAATTCTGGAGGCATATATAGTTCATGAATAATAGCTGATTTTTATTTCTTTTAGCATTAAGAACACTTCATTTCTCCTGTATCAGAATTAACACGTAACATAACTTCCAGATGTTTCATTTTAAAAATATTTTCTGATCTATTGTTGTGTTTCATGAAGTCCTGATAATCTGCTTTTTTTCTGAAACATTTTTGGATACATTTGCAAAATAAACTAAATCTTTTCATCAAGGCAGTAAGACAGGTCTCTGCTGTTGTTTTTCTTTAGAAAAATGGATGTTGGGTGAAGGGGGGAAAAAAAAAGCAGAGTGGAATATTTAATCTTCCTATATTCAGTCTCAAGAACAGTTTCCTAGTATGATGTTTTTATGTAATACTTACTGCTGAGATACTTGCAAGGACAGTGGCATTGAAAAGGGTCCTGCCCAGAACTACTGGGTGTGGCTGTACCTAGGAAAATTTTCAAAATATTTGTTACCTCAGCAGGTTTTTTTATTAGGTAATAACCTTGGGTCATACTGAGTCCCTGTATCTTCTACTGAAAATAGCTGATACTCATCAGTAAGTGTCTGCTGCTCTGAAAGGCTTCACAAGTTCACGAGGCTGCAGGTTGCCCTAAGTGTTTGGTGGCTCCATTCAAGAGATCCCATTTCTCTTGGGAGGGCTCTTCTGACTGCATGTTGCTATGTCAGGATGAGGCAAGCACTATTTATACTTCATTTTATAGCCAGCGCGGTCTTACAGCTTGAGCCAGCGTGTCCTTGAAATCTTCTAAAAGTTCCACTGAATCATGGTTTCCTCCTTATTGAGAGGGTTGGCCTGTGTGATTGATGAGTCTTAGCTGTGAATTGAATGAGTGTGACTGTGAAAGGAATTTCCCTGTAAAAACTGAGATAACTAAATTACATTAGTAGTGAAGTGAACATTCTATAGCTGCATCCACCCAAGTTCAGTGTTTTCCTTCGTCTACGTGACATAAAGAATTTAGAATTGGGCTTGCAGGCTGTAATATTTTCCCTAATTCTTAGTGCATTATAATTTAGCTGTGCCTGGTTTAAGAGCGCTATTGAAAAATGGTTCATCTTAACAGGTTCCTCAAAATGGGAAGGAAATAATAAAAAATAAAGGGAGAGGTAGAATATCTGAACGTCAAATCTGGAAAACTTTCATGTTCCAGTTTTAAAGGATGTTCTTAAATTATACACATGAAAACCCCAACCAAACCCAAAACATGACTTCCTTTTTTTTCTGCTATAGACCTGCTCTGAAACTAGGGCTTGTTCAGATACTGGTCTCACTTCTTGCTGTGGTTTGAGCTATTGGTTTTGTAAGGGAAAGAGTTTAGTGATGCAGCTGTTCCTTGGCAATTACTTCAGTGTTATTTTAACAGAGATTATCTCTGAAGTATTTGGACACAGGAAAGAGGAGAAATTCTGTCACTGCTTTCAGCCTTTATAGGTGAAATTACTTGGTTGGTTTACAAGACTACATATTACTTACTATATATTTATTATATACACTGGGAAGCAGGGGGTTTGTGTTAGGGTAAGAAGTGTTTTTCACATTTGTATTAGTTGATAAATAACTTGGTAACTGTTAAAATACAGTTCTACACAGCTAACTGCAATCTTTTGTATTATAGAAGTTTTTATAGGGCACACTGGCAATACTACATGAGCAACTTCTCAGTTTATTGGTAGAAATGAGAAATAAAAAAAAATCTTTATGTTAGATCGCTTTTTTGTTATTCCAGTGAAATCAAAAACAGGCAAACAAAACCCAAACCAACAACAACAATAAAAGTTTGGGGTTGCTCTCTTTTATTTCAAATATCCTTGTCCTGTAAGGAAAAGATAGTTTTAGTTTTCAAGAAGTTTAGATGAAAGGTATTTTTCTTCAAAAATACACTTAACTGAGCCAAAACATGAATGAGTAGATTGAGTCTGTTTTTAAAAAAAAAAGAGTGCATTTTTTTTGAGACAAATATTTAAAATAGTATTTTAAAATTTAAAGTGTTTGGTTTTGTTTTTTTTTTTTTTCAAAAAAAATTGTATAGTGCATCATTCTTGATCTTAGCAGTGGAATGTAGTACTTGATTACTTTTTTGAATGGGAATGAAAATTTAGTGAAATGCACCCAACAGCTTTTTAAAATGCCTTGTTAGTTCAAGGCAGCTACTTTCTGGATATACAAAGGAAAGTAAAAAAGCAGGCTTAGGAAAACCTTTTGTTATCCAGTTCTAATGACAATAAAATGGTCCACTCTTCAGATTTTTAAAAGAGTAGATCTCAATCTCTTGTGCTTGTTTTAATTGCAGGTTAGGTTCTTGACTTTGAACAGACTTGTTCTTGGTTGTTGGCTTTGTCCTCTAAATGAAGAAGCAAATTCCTTTATACCTGTAAAAGAGGATGTTGAGTGTTGGAAGCTGGCTCTCCAGCTCAGATTGTTTGCTGTCTGTCAGGCTGGCCCTTGGGCAAGGATGTTGGTCTTGAGGTCTGATCATTTCTAAATTTCCACAAAGTTGCAATGTGTGAAGTGAAGGGGGGGAAAAAAGCACAAGCCTTTAAATATGTACAGTCGGAGTGTTTTCAGGTGTTAAATGAGTTTGAAAAAGCAAGTCCTCAGATAAACTGTTGTATGGGTCATTTATATTTGCGGATCAAGCATCTGTCGATGTCTTGCTCTGGTGTTCATACAGCCTTTCTGTTTTGGGGGAGCACTTGGTGTTAGGGCAGGGGAAGGCCACAGCAAAAGGCTGCCCATGAGGAGTTGCGCTGCTTTCCCCACTGCCTAGCTTTGACACATCAAATACCCAGTAACGTGTGATCTTGAGGCAGAGGGAGTTTTGTTCCAAGTCATAAATGGTGGGGATGCAGACGTCCCTTGGAGGGAGCGTGGGAGCAAGTCAGATGTGAAATCTTGTGCCTAAAACAGAGGGCTTGATGGGTCTCCATTCATGAGATGTCCTCTAGCACGTCTCTGCCTGTGACCCTCACTGTTGTGGGTGACCGGGGTCACAGAGAGAGGATCGATCGTGCAGGCGATCCTGGAATCGACTCTGAGGAATGTCGGAGCTCTCAGGAGGGACCAAAGGCCAGTGTGGAGAGTGAAGCACAGGATCCATTTTCATAATGACCTCAGTTGTTAAGGAGGTGGATTACCTTGTTATCATCCTTCAAGGCTTTTTTATAGTATGCAGGTTTGCAAAGTGCTGGAGAATTCTTCCATCCAGGGTCACATTTGAACATGAAGTGTTCTCATTGCTGCTTGCTTGGAAATACAAAACCTAAATAGCTTTAGCTACAATTTGAACTAGGCAATTTCAAATCGTCAAATGTTTTAAAAAGTTCTTGGCTGCCACTGCTCAGATGATGTGTCTGCTTTCTCACGTTTGCAATGGGTAAGTAAAATGGATGAGCTTAAACCCCATAGAACAGCTAGAATAGTTTTATTTCATGTTTGCAGTGGGCTAGGAGGATATATGTAGTATAGTGTTAGTTAACCATCCCTGTTGCCTGTTTTGAGCTCTAACAGAGAGAGGTTTAAAGAAGTGCTTGGGTTCTGTTAGCATAAACTGCAAGAATGCATATAATGTGTTGGTGGACACACTTCCACGCATGAGGCTGTAAGTCCTTCCTGGGGGGAAGAGGAGGTCTCTCAACTGTTGAGTGGTAAGGTGGCATCTGGGTAATTGCTGCAGAGTCTAAATAGTCATTCCTACCCTGAACTTTAATGCTTGTCTGTCTTGACTTGTGGAAACCTGCATAACACTTTATGGAAAATTGATATTTATTCCTAGCTTATGCTTTTTAAAAATAGATATATCTGCAAAGATAGTCTTCTTTGCACCCCTGTGCTAAAGATTACATTCTTAGTACGTTAATCGCTTTGTATTATTATTGTGTTAGGATTAATTTCTATTGACATATCTGCTTAAGACTTATAAAGTGTTTGCTCACTAAGTAGTATCTTACATTTTTGGATCATTATTGGATGTGTCATTTTGTCTGCCAGTGAAAGTTAACTAAATAATCTGTGTTAAGCATATAAAATGTCATGCAGTGGAAGAATAACCAGCGTACTTTCTAGCTGGGTTTTATGCTTCTATTTTTAATGGTATGCTGGACTTAGCACATCAGATAACTTAAACTTCATTAGACTTGAGACTAATTTCATTTGATAACTGACTTTGAGAAAACGTTTGGAAGTGTGAATAGGTTCTTCCCCCCCACCCACTGTAATGAATGCAGTGCTTAGGTTTGTTTTTATTTCTTGCTAATAATTTTTATAGCAGATGATCTGTAGATGATCATCAGCTAAACGCTAAGTTAGGTTCTGCAGCTCTATACCTTCAGCCACTGACACAAGCAAGAGTCTGTTTAAGATAATTTCCTGAGCTGGATCTCAAGTACTGGCACTTAGGAGCTATCTGTCTGCAAATGAACTGAGAGCTGCTGGAAGATACTGAACCGGTCAATGCGATCAGCACTGCAGATCAGCAGTGCTGAACAATGCTTCCGATAACGTTGTTTTAATTGTCCCAGGTGTCTAAAACCTGCAGATGTCATGTTGAGGCCAGCTTTATCATGATTTTTTTATCCGAGTGGCTCAGTTCCCTGGGGGTGTGAGTGCTAGTAGCCATGTAATGTATATATGTCCTTCCGAAGGAGGACCTCTTCATCGTGCAATCTGGCAGTGCTTCTGTAGAGATCTGCTGAATCCCCTTTGGGGGTGGGGGTGGAAGTAAAAAATCCAGAAATCTGAGGGCTTTTTCTATATCAGGGCAAGTAATGGAAGCTATTTCCAGTCCCAGGTCAAATAATTTTGTACCTGAACGCTGATGCTAGGCAAGAATGATGTTATGATCCGAGTACTGTATTAAAAAGGGAGGGAGTTATGTTTTTCTATTTTCTGAAGTCTGAGTGAACTGCAATGGGAGTTTAGTTGGCTTTCTGACAACTGCGTGTCATTATTAATATTTCTATGACTAATTTTATGATTAATATTGTTCTGGGTCCTGATTACATGTGACTCCCTGAAAAAAAACAAATCCCTGCTGCTGAATGCTAACAGATCCCATCCCTTTATAAACTCTGGAGGAATACAAAGGGAATAAACATGATTTGCTTGTCTCTTTTTTTTTTTTTTTTTTTTTGGGCTGCTGCCATGTTCAACATCAACTAGCACTTCTGCTTTGTCTTCTTTCTGTCACATCAGCAGAGCAACTGAGTAGGCAAACATGACTGGAAGCCAGGGAGATATGGTAATGTGGGATGGTGGCAAAGGATTTATCAGACCTTTTTTTTTCCCCAGCTGGGTTGCTTAAGGTTACAGCAGGAGCTTCTAAATATTGGTGAGGAAAAACTGTTAAGGATGCAGGATTTGATTAAATCGCTTACCAAACTAGCTGTGAGGGTGATGCATAGTTGTATCCTGAACTCCAGATCAGGACCTACAAAGACACTGAGTCTTTCAGGGTGGTGTGAAGACAGATTATTAGGGTCTTGTTGCTTAAAGTCAGAGTTGAAAGGGAAGGAAGCTTTTCATTATTTGCATAGTCCTCGTGGTTAGAGCAGTGACCCAAGAGGTACAAGCCTTTTTCCTCCCTTAAGAGAGCTTGTGTGCAGGGCTGGGGGGAGGTGGGGGGGTGTAAAAGATCTTGGGGGAGAGAGAGCAATTAGTACACCTATCTGTAGAAAGCTCTCTAGAGTGACTAAAGGGAAAGCAGTTAATTGATAACAGTGGATCCAGGATGCATTTGCAATATGCAAAGCAGTCTACACCAGTGTTTCATTTCCTTGCAGACTACAAAGTACCTTTAACTGTTTTATGTCCACATCTCTAGATCTGTCCATAAAAGTATGCCTTTAAACTCAGAGTTTGTACGAGCTCATTGCGATCTTTTTGACATAAAGATCTACTCTTCCTTGCCCTTTGTATGTTTCCTGTGTTGATGTGATCCCTACCTTAAAAAAGGCACCAGCTGTGTATAAACATACACAAGATGCTTTAAAATAACAGGTCCTTAAAAAGAAATTATTTTGTGAGATTGTGATGTTGGATGGATTTAACTGCTGTGAAGTTGTGCTTCTTGTGAGTGCTTTTCGTTGCTGGTGCCTGCCCAGGATGCTGGCTGTGGAAAGGTTGGGTGCTGTTTCCAAGTAGCTTTAACTTGTTGCTTGTGAGAAACAGCACAGTAGCAACTATTCACCTGCCTGATGTTCTGCTGAAAGGGCATGGCTGTGACATGCTCCTGCGCAGGGCTAAGACTTGAGTTATTATTTTGTTCATATGGCAGTATGTGGTGTGCTGGGACTCTGACCTTGAGTGCTAGCCCACTCTTCTAGAGGGTCAGAACTCATAGCGGCAAAGGTTTTTTAAGAGAGCTGGAGTGTATGTCTCTACAAGACCTTATCTAGCTCTTGAATTGAAAGATTTACTTTAAACTACCTTGCATTGGCACAGAAAAGCCTCAGGCACTAAAAGTCTTTTGAGAACTGAAGTACATTGGCTGTAGTGTATAATGTAATATCCAGAAATCTTTTTAAGTGCAAGTAATAATAGATAGCAAATTGTGTGTACAGCCCCTCCTGGGAAGACTATGTGTATTTCTAACTCCTACTGAGCTAGGAGTATAAATCCCACCATGTATAAATATGAGTGTGGTTCCATGAGAAGACAGAGCTGAGCTTGTCACGTCTGAAAGGGGACAGTTGCTTTCCTTTCTTTGGAGCTTCTTTCCCCCTTGGCCATGGCTGGTTAGTGTTACACTCTTTCAGTGACTATAGTATCTGAACGAGACGATCTTAAGGAGAGCACCTTGGTGGAGTGAATGAATTATTCAAACTGTATTCAGCAGTTCAAATGTAAAATAAATAGATTTTTTTCTTTGTTTTTCTGAATATATTATGTTTGTTTCATTATCACTAGATGTCCGTTAAGTACTTTCTGTTCCTCCATTTGCTTATGGTAGGCAGCTACTCCGAATAAATTAGGAGAGGCAATATAGAGAGTGTAGGATTATGTTGGCATGTGATCGTTGACTCACTTTCCAAAGAAAGAATAGGCTCAATTGTATAATCTTTTTTTTCTTCATTCTAGTACATCAGTTCACTCTGTTATGTTTTTTATTGCAGTCTGCTCAGTTTGTAGAACAAGTGACTTCTTTGAATGTCAAAGCTGACTTATTTTGTAGCATCACGCGATAGCAAATTCCTTTTTTTATTATGAACTCTGATATTTTGAACACTGACTATTAGAAAAAGTACCATCTATACACAGTATGGTGAAACACTAAACTAGTGGTGAAATTCTTGTACGTAGGTGTGTGTGTTAGGTGTGTTTCTCCACACCCCCTCCATTCAAACAGTGTGGTCAGAATGCAAATAAAGAGAAATCATCACTTCAGAGGGGAGGTGGGGGTGTGGCTCATGCACTGCTTTCAGGGCAATACTACCCGATGGCCACTGTACTGAATTTCAGACCATGTTCAAGACTTTCATGTGCCATGTTCTCATGTTAAGAGTAAAATATTTGGGTGGGGAAGTGTAAACATTGAGGAAACTATTCCATTTTTTTTTATTTGTAGTAAGAGAAGCTTTCTGACCTGTAAAAAAGGAGCCACAAAGAAGAGGGGGAAATGATTGCAAAACCTGCAGTCCATAGAAGAAGAAACGATGGGGTTACAGTTCTGCAAGGAAGGTCTAAATTAGGTGCTGGGAGAGTTGAACATTGGGATAGGCTGCACGAGGAGGCATGAGAAGACAATTTTCCAGGCTGTGTAGTATTGTTTTAAAGATAAACATGACCAGAGTGGTTACAACCAGAATAGAGGCAGCAGAGGTAGGACTCAGTCCAACTGAGTTCTCTCTTTAGTAAAAATCCTCAGAAGATTCCTTTGAAATCAGGATTGAGGAAGCTCAGATAGCTAGTGAGTGATTCTGAGAAGTTTAATCTTTTGAGTAGGCTGAAACTATGATCATTTTGTTGCAGCAAAACTAAGTTTTCAATCATATTGATATATTTTTTTTTTCTTTGAAATTCTCCATAATACTTGCCAACTCTAGAAGCACTATATTAGGGCAGGAGTTGTCGATAATAATAAAACAGTTTGGCTATGAATTTGATGGATTGTCTCTGTCTCCTAGATGTCCCAGATATCCTCCTTGATATCTGGAGTAGTGTGTCCAGTTCTGGGCTCCCCAGTACAAGAGAGAAATGGAGCTAGTGGAGAGAGCCCAGCAAAGGGCCACTAAGATGATGAAGGGGCACCTCTCCTATGAGGAAAGGCTGAGAGGTCTGGGATTGTCAAGCCTGGAGAACAGAAGACTCAGGAGACTGCATCAGCGTGTACAAATACCTGAAGTGGAGAGCGTAAGCAGGACAGAGCCAGCCTCTCTTCAGTTGTACCCATTGCCAGGACCAGAGGCAGCGGACACAAACTATAACACAGGAGGGTCCCTCTGAACATTTTTTGACTGTAAGGGTGACTAAGTGTTGGCACAGGTTGCCCGGAGAGATGGTGGAGTCTCCCTTCTTGGAGAAACTCAAAAGCCGTCTGGACACAGGCCTGGGCAACTGGCTCTAGGTGGCCGTGTTTGAGCAGGGGGTTGGACTGGGTGACCTCCAGAGGTCCCTGCCAGCCTCAGTTGTTCTGTGATTCTGTTTCTCAAAATCGGATTAGTAGCATTTACAGTAGGACTGCTTAAGCACTGACTTCAATATGAAGTCATATCCCTCCCTTTTGTTCTTGATGCTGTCACTGAAAACTTCATACACCAGCACCCTAAACAAGCTACATCTTTCCTCTGTTGCTCAGAATCAGTGAAAGTATATGCAAAATTTTGTACTTGAGACACCTAGTAGGCACAATGACACGGCTCCAGCATTTCCTCTGCAGAACAGGATCTTTAATGTACCCTTCCTTTCCAGGTGGTCGGAGGCAAAGTAAAGAAACCAGGCAAGCGAGGTCGTAAACCAGCCAAAATAGACTTGAAGGCAAAGCTTGAAAGAAGTCGTCAGAGTGCGAGGGAGTGCAGAGCCAGGAAGAAGCTGAGGTACCAGTACCTGGAAGAGCTGGTTTCAAGCAGGGAGCGAGCCATCTGTGCTCTCAGAGAAGAGCTTGAAATGGTAAGAAACTATCATTTAACCTAACTTTCAATATTATTTGGGACCTGTCCTCGTGGACATTCGTTCTTGAAATCACTGTGACCGAGAGTGGGATTTGGCTAGACATAAGGTATCAAAACATCAGTAACAGATGCACTCAGCTGTTGGCTGATTTTGTGCATTGAATATGAACCTCATGTCACAAGTTATCTGCTGGTTTTGAACTGGAAGCAAGCAAAGAAAGGGCTATTGCATACAAGTCCGTTGTCTTTGAAATGTTTGTTTTGAAAAACCTCTGACAGAGGTATAGAAAGAGGTAGAGGGTGGAAAGAGATGTCTTAAAATGTCAAGGGGGACATGTATCCAAAGTGTGTCATTGCTTCCCACAGACCTTTGTCTCTGTTGGGGAGGTTGATTCTTGCAGGATACTCTCATCTGCGTGTGTAGATGGTTGCGCAGCTGTCCTGTGTTTATAGCACGTATAAGACGGGTGTCTTGGTCAAATAAGCTGCATTAACTGAAGAGAATGTTTCATCTGGAAATACAGACTCGGCTTCTCAGTCATACTGAGATGCTATTGAAATTTCACTGGAACTGAGCATATTTCCTTGACCTTCCATTAGGTCTGTTTGAATAGGCAGGGCTAATCACAAGTGAATAAGGTTAGGATTGGGTGAAAAGTCAGCCAACGCAGGTTTTCCAGTGTGCTTCAGGGTTTGCCAATAAAGAATTTAAGATGAGGGAAGCAGGAGAAAGGCACATGTGCCATAACTGTGCCTTGTACAATCAGAAAGCACCTCTTAATAGTCAATCAGCCCCAGAGTCATGTGAAATATTTGTTTTTAATAGGCCATGAACTGGAACGGTATTCTGGCATGCCAGCAGCGAGAAAATGCACAAAGTGTTCCATGTTGTTTAATAATTACAGTATTGTCTCTGGTACTGCTACTGAGTAGCAGTTTATTGACTGAAACAGGATTTACTGAGGCCAGGTATGCAACCATGGGCACGTGCTTAGCTCGTTAGTGCTCTGCAGTTTTGTAAGAGGCTTCAGCTCAGTAAATTCAAAGCTTAAGTGAATATACCGGAAGGTAAAGATTACAGCTCTGTTTTGTCTGCTAATGTGATCCTGGCAGTTTGCTAATGCCTAATATGCTTGCATGTTTCAGTACAAGCAGTGGTGCATGGCGATGGACCAAGGGAAAATCCCCTCTGAAATAAAAGCCCTGCTAACTGGAGAGGAGCAGGGCAAAGCACAGCAGAACTCAGCCAAACTTGCTAAGGCTGCGAAGACAGAAGCAAACAGCAGCAATCCCTGTAAGTATCCAGCCTATGATTAATTCCTATTTTGTTACATCTTTTGTGGTGTAGGAGGATGGCTGTGGTGTAGGCAGAAACATAAGGATGTGCTTTTCGGCACAAATAGTTGATTGAAGCAAAATGCTCAGTGAGTGGTACAAAGACTCTGTGTAATGTTTACATGGGCTACACAGAAATTACACTAGCTAGGAAGTTGGGCAGTTATTTTAAAAAGAAGACTCAATCTTTGTGTTTCACCAAGGCCTGTGGAGGCCTGTGAAGACCTGAGACCTTAATCTTTTACAGCATTTTCTGTTTTCCTAATGCAAGGTAAATGAAGCACATAGAATGTAATTGAATTTTAAAAACTCCATCAAGAAAACATTATTCTGTCTGCAAGCACTCGAAAGTGAGAAATGCTGGACTTGGAATTTCCTATGGAGTCTTCTTTCTGCCTCATTTGTGCTTGTCCAGGGAATGAAACAAGGTTCTTCTGGGGATTGAAATATGAAAAGATCATGTGATACAAAGTCATATTCCTGATACATACATGCAAAAGAACAGAGTTAAGGTGTAGCACGGGCAATTCTGTGTCTCACATCTTCTAATTTTGTAATATTTCATGCTACAGGTTAAATTACACTTTACTGTAAATTAATAAAAAAAGGAATGCCTACCTTTATGTTTTTAAGAAACAATGTGAAAACCAAATTTGTAACTGTAACAATCTTCCCCCCACGGTGCATCATTCACAGGAGGCCAATGCAGAACCTTCCGCACTGCAGCAGAGATAGCTTTGTAGCTAGCAGAAGAATGCTGTTGTCAGAGGAGTGGATGCATCCCTGGGTGCAGGGGGAAGGATCCCAGTCCGCTGTCTTCTCTTTGCTCCTCCCCACATGAAACTCTTTGATTGTGGTGTTTCCAAGCCTGCATGGAGTGAGGCTTTTGGGGTAGTAGGTGTTTGTGTAAGCGGAGCCTTGTTCTTCCTTTCTCTACACCACCCTCCCCAAATACAGCTATGGCAGCTTTTGGGCATTCCCAATAAAAGATGCGGGCTGCTTTTGTGTCAGAGCCCAGAATTACACTGGCTTTGTGGTCAGTTATGTGGTTAGTAACCATTGTGGGAGTCTGAGAGGTTCTGTAAAATAAAAACAAGAGGAGGATCTCGTAACAGCTTTTTGCTTCAAATGGAGCCAAATGGTTGAGGAGAAGGAAGTGGATCAAAAGCTTTCAGTAAGAAGGTTTATAGTAATGTAATTTGTAACCTAAATAAAGACATTGCTTTCAGCATCCTTTTATAATGCAGCATGTCTTTTATGTTATTGGGGCTCTTCAAGAGAGGTACTACATATATTCCCTGCTTCTGCCTATACTTCTTTCACAGGATGTATTTTTTCCCCCCCTCCTGTTCCTAGTAAGATGGTCAAAGCATCTATCTCCACCCTGCTTCCAGCAGTGGAACAACTGCCAGCTCCTCCCACCTATTGTGCCCTGCTCTTTCTGTATCTACCTACACTTTGGGCCCTGGTATCTTTCTAGCCTGCAACTTAATATGAATTCTGCAGCGCTATCCTGGTTTCCCAGAAAAAGATAATGTCAAGAACTGGTAGGAAGGGAAACAAGTTGCATCAATTTGATCTTACAATAAGAGAGGCAATGGCAAACACCTTGTGGGTTGATTTACTCATCCAAGATAATGACAGATAACTTGCCACTTGCCTTAGACTGCTCTTTCTCCAGTATATGCTTTTTGTGTGTATATGATGCAATGTGGAGAGTGGAGCTCTTGGGATTTTCAGTGCGGGTTTTGCTTGCTTATTCTCTGTTTTGTTTATGACAATGTCTTTCTCTGTATCTTATGAAATGCATGGAACATTTTATTAATCTTATGTTTTCTTCTTTGTATCATAGAATAAATACTATAATGAATGACTTTGCTAGACTGAATGTTGCCTTCTTTTTATTGAACTACTTGAGTCTGTTTAGCATTATCTCAATTCAGGATTAGTCAAAAGCACTGAAAATAATAAACTGCCATATTTCAGCGTACAGCACAGTTCTCAAAATTCTGTTTGAGCGCTTGTATATTAATCCTTAAGGCATGGTTTTAAGTTTATTCTCCACACCCTCCACACATGTACTTGGTTAGCAATTGCTAGAAATGTTGCATAGACACAGAAAACCATTATGGAAGGTTAAGTAACACTGAAGCAGAGATGGGGAGGATATGACGGGTGTCCCTCCCCCGCTCTGTATTTTAAGCTCTGAACTGCAGTTTGTCCTGAAAGATAGCAACAGAGCCAGCCCATAAGTTTGGGGGGTTTTGTCTGTGTTGAATGCTTGCCTGTCCTTTTTTCTGGGTTCTCTGGAGGGGAAAAAACCAACCAAATAAAAAAACCAAACTAGGTGAGATGTTCAGAACTATATTCTGTGAACCTTGCAGTTGGATTTTGTAACCTGATCATGCCAGAAGTGTTAGTATATTATTTTTGGTTAGAATTAGACTTACACTGTGCCTCTAGTTTCAAATGTAAAGTATATATTGTAATAAACATATATTTCAAAGGTTATGTGTATACTTAAGTGTCTTTCTGAGTCAGGGATATAGAAAACATGCAGAGGAGTTAAGGTATGCGTGACCAGAACAGCTCCACTCTGGACTAGGTTGTGTGACAAATCCAGCTTTGGTCTCCTCAGAAAGATTCCACTTGCTCTCTTCCTCCTCCCCTTCTTTGTTTCACTTTCTGTGATACCAAACAAAAAGCTTCTCAGGAGTTAATTTTTCTTTTATGGAGGAAATTAGGAGTTGGAATTTCCTTGTTGTGATGAGCAACAGTTTTCATCTGTTCCTCATCACAGTGGCTCCTGCTTCCTGGCTTAGCCAGCAGTTGGCATTACAGGACCGTGTTTGGCAAGCCTGGGCCCAGCTCTGTGGCACAAATAGCGGCACCCGTGTTCTAACAGGTTTGCTGTGCTTCGTGCATGTAGGACAGGAGGCATGTTACAGCCTCCATCACCTTCAACTGTTTCTATGTTTGTCCTGCAAGTCAAAATAAGTGTGGCAGAGTTAGAGGCTCTAACTGTAATCTTCTAACGTGCTCTAGATGCTGTAGTTCTTACAGAATGTAAGATTCCCAGCAACAATCATTTAATCAGATAAAGTTCTGTGGCTTCCATCACATGGCACATCGTGCTATGTTATAAATGTTCTGGGCATAGATGGATCTCTGGGAGTTCTTTATTTCGGTGTTTGAAGTTCAGCAGTTGCCCTTGAAAACTAACAGAAATGACTGAGGTACCTGCTCATTTGGTACTCTAATGGATATGGTCTTCATTCACATTGAGGTGGCTCCTAGAAGTGATACAACCAGGTCCCCTGACTAGGAGTCATATAGTACCCTAAGTAAGGGAGGATGGCTTAGACTTACTCTCTCTTTGTGTAAGATGGGTACAGCCTTCCACCCATTTCTCCTGCAGTGAGTGTGTGCAGCTGGTTCTCTCTCACAAACACTGAAGAAAGGAAATCAGCCTGAAAATGCTTCATTTTCACAGAATTTTTTTTTCAGAGTTGGAAGGGACCTCTAGAGATCATCTAGTCCAACTCCCCTGCCAAAGCAGGATTGCCTAGAGCACATTACTCAGGACTGCATCCAGGCGGGTCTTGAAAATCTCCAGAGAAGGGGACTCCACAACCTCCCTGGGCAGCCTGTGCCACTGCTCTGTCACCCTGACCGTAAAGAAGTTTTTCCGTGTATTTGAACAGAACTTCCTATGTTCCAACTTGTGCCCATTGCCCGTTGTCCTGTCATTGGGAACCACTGAAAAGAGTCTGGCTCCATTCTCCTTCAACTCACCCTTTAGATATTTGTATGTCATAATAAGGTCTCCCCTCAGCCTTCTCTTCTCCAGGCTAAAGAGTCCGAGCTCTCTCAGCCTTTCCTCATAAGGGAGATGCTCCAATCCCTCAATCATCTTAGTTGCCCTACGCTGGACTCTCTCCAGCAGTTCCCTGTCCCTCTTGAACTGGGGAGCCCAGAACTGGACACAGTATTCCAGTTGTGGCCTCACCAGTGCCGAGTAGAGGGGGAGAATGACCTCCCTCGACCTACTGGCCACACTCTTCCTTATGCAGCCCAGGATTCCATTGGCCTTTTTGGTGACAAGGGCACATTGCTGGCTCATGGATAATTTACTGTCTACCAGGACCCTCAGATCCTTCTC
>VUYV01000084.1:122398-144032 GCA_008711295.1 Anarhynchus alexandrinus | reverse complement strand
CTTCCTCAGCTTCCTAATGAGGATGTTATGGGAGACAGTGTCAAAAGCCTTGCTGAAGTCAAGGTAGATGACATCTACGGCTCTCCCCTCACCCAGCCAACCAATTATAACATCATAGAAGGCTATCAGATTGGTCAAGCATGATTTACCCTTGGTAAATCCATGTTGACCACTTCCAATAACTTCCTGTTCCTCAGCGTGTTTGGAGATGACATCCAGACTGAGTCGCTCCATTACCTTCCCAGGGACAGAGGTGAGACTAATCGGTTCCTGGGTCCTCCTTCTTGCCTTTTTTGAAGATTGGAGTGATGTCAGCCTTCCTCCAGTCCTCTGGGACCTCTCCTGTCCCCCATGACCTTTCAAAGACTATGGAGAGTGGTCTAGCAATAACATCTGCCAGCTCTCTCAGCACTCACGGGTGCATCCCGTCAGGGCCCATGGACTTATGAATGTCCAGCTTGGCCAAGTGGTCTCTGACCCGGTCCTCCTCAATTCAGGGAAAATCTTCCTCTCTCCAGACCTTTCCCCTTGCCTCCAGGGTATGGGATTCGTGAGGGACAGCTTTAGCAGTGAAGACCAATGAAAAGAAGGCATTCAGTAACTCTGCCTTCTCTGTGTCTTCCACCACAAGAGCACCCGTCTCATTCATCAGTGGGACTACATTTTCCCTAGTCTTCCTTTTTCTATTGATATACTGGAAGAATCTCTTCTTATTGTCTTTAACTGCAGTGGCCAAGCTGAGTTCTGATTGAGCTTTGGCCCTTCTAATTTTCCCCCTACATAGCTTCGTTATATCTTGGTAATCCTCGTAAGTTGCCAACCCCCTTTTCCAGAGAATGTAAACTTTCCTTTTTTTCCTGAGGTCCAGCCAAAGCTCTCTATTTAGCCAGGCTGGTCTTCTTCCCCATCGGCTCATTTTTCGAGCCATGGGGATGGCCTTCTCCTGTGCTTCTAAGAGTACCTGCTTGAAGTATGCCCAGCCTTCCTGGGCACCTTTGCCCTTTAGGACTGCCTCCCAAGGGACACTCTCGACCATGCTCCTAAACAGGCTAAAGTCTGCCCTTCAGAAGTCCAAGGTGGCAGTTCTGCTGGCTCCCCACCTTGCTTCTCCAAGAATTGAAAGTTCTACCATTTTCTGATCACTCTGCCCAAGATGACCTCCAACCTTTACATCCCCCACAAGACCTTCTCTGTTAACAAACAGTAGGTCCAGTAGGGTGCTTTCCCTAGTTGGTTCCTTCACCAGCTGTGTTAGGAAGTTGTCTTCCACACACTCCAGGAACCTCTGGGACTGTTCCCTCTCTGCTGTGTAGTATTTCCAGCAGACATCTGGGAAGTTGAAGTTCCCCACGAGAACAAGGGTGAGTGATCACGAGACCTCTGCCAGCTGCTTATGGAATATTTCATCAGTTTCTACATCCTGATTGGGGGGTCTATAACAAACTTCCATCACGATGTCTGCCTTGTTGGCCTTCCCCTTGATTCTTAACCATAAACACTTGACAATGTCATTCACACTGTTAAGTTCTAGACATTCAAAACTGCCCTTAACATAGAGGGCCACCCCACCACCTCTCCTTCCTTGCCTATCCCTTCTGAAAAGTTGGTAGCCATCGATCGCAGCACTCCAGTTGTGTGAGTCTTCCCACCACGTTTCTGTGATGGCAACTATATCATAGTTTCCTTGCTGTACAATGGCCTCCAGCTCCTCCTCTTTATTCCCCATGCTGCATGTGTTAATGTAGATGCACTTCAGCTGGGCTAATTGTCCTGCCACTTTTTGGGGGGGACAAGCACTAATTCCCACCTGATCATGCTCAGACACTTCTGTAGTTACCAAATTATCACTACCCCTCATGTCTTCACTGCCACGTGAATCACCATCCCCCGCCATCACTGAGACAGACTGCAAGACCTTGCTAACACTTTTACCCAGAAGCACTGGCATGCTGCTCCCAGGCACCACTTTAGTAATCCTGGTTTCATCCCCATCCCCCTTCAAACCTAGTTTAAAGCCCTATGAACGAGCTCTGCTAATTCTTGTCCCAGGATCTTTCTTCCCCTTCTGGTTAGGCTTTCCTCACCTGTTGCCAGCATGCCTGGTGTCCTGTAGATCAGCCCGTGATCAAAGAAGCCAAAGTTCTGCAAGATGCACCAGTCTCGGAGCCAGGAGTAAATTTGCTGGCTCCTCCTATTTATCCCCTCGTCAACCCCTGCAACTGGTGGGATAGAGGAGAACACTATTTGTGCTCCTGATCCCTTAGCCAGCCGTCCCAGGGCCCTAAAGTCATTCTTCATTGCCCTTAGACTTCTGGTAGCTACCTCATCACCACCTACCTGAAATATCAGTAGTGGGTAGTAATCTGATGTCTAAACTGGGGAAGGGAGTTTTCTCCGTATGTCCTTAATTCTGGCCCCAGGGAGGCAGCTGACTTCCCTGTGGGATGGGTCTGGTCTACAAATAGGGCCCTCTGTTCCCCTCAGAAGGGAGTCACCTACTACAATTACCTTTCTTTCTTGGTTGAGGAAGTCCTAAGGCGTGGGGGTGAGTGACTAGCCCTGGGTGACTCACTGGATGGATCATCCTCTCCATCCTCAATCGCCTGGTCCTCGATTTCCAAAGCCCCATACCTATTATGCAAGGGGAATGGGGATGGTGAGGGGGGCTGTGAGGGGTTTCACTTGCCTCTCCGAGGGATCTGACTCCACTCCCCCTTGTCCCTTGTCCCCTCCTTCTGCCTGGTGACAGGAGGGAAGGGGATCACCCACTTCTGATAGGGCCTCTTCCTGCTGCCTTTGCCTCAGGGTATGGCTCCACCAATCTATTTCATTTTCACAGTCTCTAATACGTCTTAACCTTTCTACCTCTTCCCTCAGTTCAACCACCTGCCTGAGCAGATCATTTCCTTGATCACACCGTACACAGGCAGTGTCTCCAGCTCCCTGTGAGATCAGTGCCGGGCTCAGGCATTCGTTGCAGCCCGAGACCTGCACAGCCACATGCTTGCGTGGGAGCTCAGTCTGAGTTCCCACATTCTTTCTTGCGGCCATTTTGTGACCATGTTCTTCCCTTGTGCCAGGAGGTGATGAACTGCTGTCAGCTTCCCGCATGCCCTGAGCCCGTGCCCTCTGCACACCGATGTTCCTCCGCTTGCACTTGCCCGGCTTGTGCCCGGCTTAGTCGCACGGCTTTCAGTGACCCACCATGTGAAATGCTGCGCCCTGTTTGCCCGCTCCAACCACGGTGCCGCAGTGACGCCCTGGGTGAGGCCCACTGGCTGCCCGTGTGCTCCGAGCTGCCGGTTCCGGCACGAGCTAGCTGCTTTTCCTGGCTTCGAAAGCCCTCCAAAAGAGCCCTTTGCCGGCCTTATCCGCCGCGATCCCCTTTCCCCAGTGCGGCCTTACCTGCACTGGAGCTGGTCTCCTCGGCGACTCCACTTGCCATGGAAACCTAATGGTCGGCTAGAACCATTTGCCCAGCTAAAGGTGGGTATCTCCTGGAAACTATCCACAGTCTTAAAAAAAAAAATGTTGTCCGTAAATGCTAGGACTTTGTTACAATAAGGTGTAGTAAGGTTGAACTCAGTTGATGCTGAAGGAGTAAGCGCTGTACAGTTGCACTAATCCTTTTGGAGAATTTAACCCAAGGATTTACCACATAGTGGAAACTTGGTAAGAAAAAGATATCGTAAGTCTTGTCTTTTTAATCCCAAATATATGCTTGAGGCAAAGAATTCTGAAAAATGAAGTGGATACATTTAATAGACCTGTCACTTAAATGAAAACATTTTGTAATATATGTTAAAAAAAAATAAATAAAAATTCATGGTCTGCTTTTGTAATCTGATAATAACAAGTGTTTGCCAAAGAACCTGCATTCTATTAAGTGCTTTTCAAAAGACTATTATAACTTGTATCAGAGGTGTTTGGTTGTGTTTGTTGGTTTTTTTTTTTAATGTATTAGATACATTTCAAAAAGCTTTTCTCGTTCTTGATAGCTGAGACCGTGACTAGCTTCGGGACAGGGCCTGTGACTGACATGTTTTTCCTTTTTTTCCCTTTTACATTTTAGGGTGAAGATTAATCTA
Organism: Anarhynchus alexandrinus; assembly: GCA_008711295.1. Classification (NCBI taxonomy): domain Eukaryota; kingdom Metazoa; phylum Chordata; class Aves; order Charadriiformes; family Charadriidae; genus Anarhynchus; species Anarhynchus alexandrinus. The sequence continues at coordinate 139,944 of VUYV01000084.1, read as the reverse complement.
CATCAATGATGGATCTAGTTCTTCCTGGCATCCCACGGAGAGATGGAGAAGATTTGGCATCGTAGTTCCTTTTGCTGTTAATTTACTGTTAATAAAAGGACCAAATGTTTGAGACTAGTCTAAAAATGTAAAGAAATCAAGACGAAAAACTGAAATAAGAACCCTAGTCCTCATTATGCTTAAGAGTTACAGCATGAGTGACAGAGGATCAGCTCTGTTGAGGATTTGTATGAGGAAACAGAAGCTTCTAATCTGCTGTAAAATCTGAGGTATCCCATATTGAATAGCACATCAGTGGACTAAAATTCAACTGATCCTGTATTTGTGGAATGTATAGATTTGTATATGTAGATATAAAAGCAGAATTTGTAGTGTCAGTTATAGCCATTGCCTTAAGCAATTTCTGCAAAGGTTGTTGCTTGATATTATTTATACCATTATTTCTATTTTCTTTATCTTACTTTAAACTGTAACTAGAGAATGCTGTCATTGTTCAGCTAATTATTTTCAGTAACACTTCATTAAAAAAAATTGAAAAACCTAAACAATGGACTTTCAGGTGTTTTTTTTTCTGCCATAAAAAGCACTTGGAAGGTGGAAGTTTTGCTTCCGTAACTAGTGCAAGATTAGCCCTGCTTTTTTTGTGTGTCTGCCTGTAACTTCCAACTGACTTAATCAACGCTACTAACAGTACATGCTGCTTCAAGCAATTCTTGTGGATGATCTCTCTATATTAGGGTGGGTAATGGTGACATTCTTAACTATGCTGCAGCTGGTAGGTATTCTAACGATGAAATAAATTTGTGAGTAAAAGACTACAAGTGGATTATAAAATGTGTGTTTTCATGAGACAGGGTGTTCAATGTGCATAGGAATAGCTCGCTATGAAAGGTGACTTTTTCCATACCTTCTTTCTCATGGCAGCTTTCAAAATACACTTTGATCAAGTTATACAGTGCTGGCGACAGCAATGCTGCCTATTCCTGTGGCAGAGCATACCAGCAGTGTCCTCCAACTTCACCGTGTCATTATGTGGAATGCTCCAAGTGCTTGCTGATGTAAGAACAATTCTTTCCTACTCCCTATCGAACACAGATCCTGCCGTGTTGCTAGGTCAGTGTTTTCTGTTTTGCATTTCTGGGCTTTTTCTTTCCTCTCCCCTAAGCAGTACTTTGACATCTCCCACTTTTCAGTAGGCATTCTTTTTTCCCTACAGAAAAAGTCTTCTGTGAATCTCCTTTCTTCCGTAAGTGGTCCGGCAGCTATTTTCAAAAGCCCTCAAGGGTTCCTTTTCCAGAGGACTACACAAAAACATGAGTTATTCTGCTGTTTCTCTCTGCCTCTGCACATCCACCAACTCACACTGAATACCCCTTCTGCATTTTGAGCCCTTGGTACCATCAGAGTAAACACCCCTTGTGCACTGTAAGCTCTTAATACTATTGTCACCTTTTGTAGCTCACGACCCACTTCTTGTTTCTTCGCATAGCCTAATGGAAGCAGTGCTGATATTGGCTCACCCCAGAGTGGTTTTTCTCTTGTTGAAGAGTTCTTCTGTTTAGCTGTATGATCAGGAGGAACACTGTTAGCAGACAGCAATGATGACATTGTTCTGTTGTAGATATTGGCATGTGTTGAAGCAGTGCTGCTACTCACAAAAATATAAGTTGTCTTTCACTTGAAATGTTGAGATTTAGATTATTCTGTTACTTGTATTTCCGTAAAATTCCAGGTTGCCCAGCATTTTCACAGTGTTTTTAAAAAAAAGGTAAGATCAGCTTGGGTTCATATACCTGAAACACTCTATGGAGCTGGGGGTGGAATTCAATTATGAGAGAGAAAATTTTGGCCCAAAGGCCTTATCTCATGAATGTCAGTCAGAAGAGGCTTCACCAAAGTAAACAGGATAACAGTGTTAGTTTTCCATTTAAACCTAGCATCTTGTCTGGGATCTCAGATGGAGAAAGAGGAAGGAGGTATCTCGTAGACTTCTGATCAGCTAATTACTCTTGTAACAAGTATTTGCGTATGCCTTCAGAAGGTGATAGCCTGCTAATACTGCAGGGATCTATTACAGAATCACAGAATCACCTAGATTGGAAAAGACCTGTAAGATCATCTGGTGCAATCATTAACCTAACAGTGACAAGCCCACAACTAAACCATGTCCCTAAGCCTTATATCTACACAACCCTTAAGTACCTCCAAGGATGGGGACTCCACCACTGCCCTGGGTAACATGTTCCAATGCCTGATGACCCTTTCAGTAAAGAAATTTTTCCTAGTATCCAATCTGAACTTCCCTTGGCACAACTTGAAGCCATTTCCTCTTGTTCTATCACCTGTTACTTGACAGAACAGGTCAACTCCCACTTCTCTGCAGCCTCCTTTCAGATAGTTGTAGACAGCGATAAGGTCTCCCCTGAGCCTCCTTTTCTCCAGACTAAACAACCCCAGTTCCCTCAGCTGCTCCTCGTAAGACATGTGCTCCAGACCCCTCACCAGTTTTGTTGCCCTTCTTTGGACATGCTCCAGCACCTCAATGTCCTTCTTGTGGTGAGGGGCCCAAAACTGAACACAGTACTCAAGATGCGGCCTCACCAGTGCTGAGTACAGGGATAAAATCACCTCCCTGGTCCTACTGGCTAGACTATTCCTGATACAGGCCAGGATGCTATTGGCCTTCTTGGCCACCTGGGCACACTGCTGGCTAATGTTCAGCTGGCTATCAATCAAAACCCCCAGGTCCCTCTCTGCTGAGCAGCTTTCCAGCCACTCCTCCCCAAGCCTGTAGCATTGGTGGGGGTTGTTGTGGCCAAAGTGTAACAGCCGGTATTTGGCCTTATTGAAACTCATAGTTTGTCTTGGCCCATCAATCCAGTCTGTCTAAATCCCTCTGCAGAGCCTCCCTACCCTCAGGCAGATCAGCACTTCCACCCAGCTTGGTGTCATCTGTAAACTTACTGAGGGTGCACTCGATCCCCTCATCCAGATCATTGACAAAGCTGTTAAACAGGACTGGCCCCAGTACTGAGCCCTGGGGGACACCACTTGTGACCAGCTGCCAACTGGATTTAACTCCATTCACCACCACTCCCTGGGCCCAGCTTCCAGCCAGTTTTTTACCCAGCAAAGTGTATGCCCATCCAAGCCATGAGCAGCCAGTTTCTCCAGGAGAATGCTGTGGGAAACGGTGTCAAAGGCTTTACTAAAGTTCAGATAGACAACATCCACTGCTTTTCCCTCATCCACTAAGCGGGTGACCATGTTGTAGAAGGAGATCAGGTCAGTCAAGCAGGACCTGCCTTTCATAAACCCATGTTGACTGGGCCAGATAATCCGGTAGTCCTGTGCATACTGCGTGATGGTACTCAGGGTGATCTGCTCCACCAGCTTCCCCGGCACCAAAGTCAAACTGACAGGCCTGTAGTTTCCCGGATCCTCCTTCCGGCCCTTCTTGTAGATGGGTGTCACATTAGCTAGTTTCCAATCTGCTGGGACCTCCCCAGTCCACCAGGACTGTTGGAAAATGATGGAAAGTGGCTTGGTGAGCACCTCTGCCACCTCTCTCAGAACTCTTGGGTGTATTCCATCTGGTCCCGTAGACTTTAGTATGTCTATGTGCTGCAGCAGGTCACTTACCATTTCTTCCTGGATTGTGGGGGGATCATCCTGCTCCCGGTCTATATCTTCTAAGCTCAGGGGGTTGGATCCTCAGAGTGCAAATGGTCCTATTACTAATGACTGAGGCAAAGAAGAAGGCGTTAAGCACCTCAGCCTTTTCCTCATCCCTAGTCATAGAATCATAGAATCATAGAATGGTTTAGAGTTGGAAAGGACCTTGAAGATCGAGTTCCAACCCCCCTGCCATAGACAGGGACACCTCCCACTAGACCAGGTTGCCCAAGGCCACATCCAGCCTGGCCTTGAACACCTCCAGGGATGGGACCTCAACAACCTCTCTGGGCAACCTGTGCCAGTGCCTTACTGCCCTCAAAGTGAGAAATGTCTTCCTAATATTTAGTCTAAACCTGCCCTCTTCCAGTTTAAAACCATTCCCCCTCCCCTTTTTTGATGCAGCCTAGGATGTGGTTGGCCTTCTGGGCTGCGATCACACATTGCTGGCTCATGTTGAGCTTCTCATCAATCAGCACACCCAGGTCCTTCTCCTCAGGGCTGCTCTTCAGCCATTCTCCGCTGAGCCTGTATTTGTGCTTGGGATTGCCCTGACCCAGATGTAAGACCTTGAACTTGGCCTTGTTGAACTTCATGAGGTTGGCTTGGGCCCACCTCTGCAGCCTGTCCAGGTCCCTCTGGATGGCATCCCTCCCCTCCAGCGTGTCTACCTCGCCACACAGCTTGTTATAATTGGCAAACTTGCTGAGGGTGCACTCGACCCCACTGTCCATGTCGCCGACAAAGATGTTGAACAGTACAGGTCCCGGTACTGACTCCTGAGGAACGCCACTTGTCACTGGTCTCCACTTGGACATCGAGCCATTGACCGCAACTCTTTGAGTGCGACCGTCCAGCCAGTTCTTTATCCACTGAGTGGTCCATTTGTCAAATCCATGTCTCTCCAATTTAGAGACCAGGATATCATGTGGGACAGTGTCAAATGCCTTGCACATGTCCAAGTAGATGACATCAGTTGATCTTCCCTTGTCCAGCGCCACTGTGACCCCTTTGTAGAAGGCCACCAAATTTGTCAGGCATGATTTGCCCTTGGTGAAGCCATGCTAGCTGCTACCAATCACCTCCTTGTTTTCTGTGTGCCTCAGCAGAGTTTCCAGGAGGATCTGCTCCATGATCTTGCTGGGCACAGAGGTGAGACCAACTGGCCTGTAGTTCCCTGTGTCTTCCTTATTTCCCTTTTTGAAAATAGGGTTTATGTTTCCCCTTTTCCAGTCAGCAGGAACCTCGCCAGACCGCCACAACTTCTCAAATATGATGGCTAGTGGCTTAGTCGACGTGTTTCCTTCTGCATCTAATAGAGGATGGATTCTCTCCCTGGCCCTTCTTTTGCTGCTAATGTATCTATATTGATGAGAACAGAGCATGTTACTGTTCTCAGTTCAGCAAGCTGCATTTCTCCTGACTTTATTCTTAGGGTTTCTCGCTTTCCAAAATAAAACAGCAATTAGCTTTTTAATTACTAGTATACCAATGGAACAAAAGCGGATTGCTGTGGGTGTTTGAGAAACAGCCAATTAACTACTTCAGCTTTCTGGATTTACGTGATCTTGTGTCTTTTTGCAGTAGCCGCTTAATGTTGTCATCATTTCAATCCAATGCCACTAAAGGAGTGGCATTGTTAATGGAGCTGATATTGTCTACACATGCTGTCAGATAAAAAAGGCTGACTGACAGCTGGAGAACAATGATAAAGGTTGTCTGTTTTAATCCCTCTGCCACGAACTTCTCTCTTGTGGAATGAGCACAGTTGCAGTTCTGTGGATGTATTAACAAAAAAAAGTAGGCAGAATGATGAATGGCCTCTTGTGATTGCTTGTATTTTTTCTGAATCATGCTCTTTGCATGAAATAAGTCCTACAAGCAAAACAAATGTGCTTATTACTAACACAGCTTTCCCTTGGTCTGTCAGAAATACTGTCACTAGTTGTAACTTTAAATATCACCTGTTAGCCTGGATTAAAATAATTTCCTTTGTTACTGTAAAACCTCTTTTTCCCTGTCTTCATTAGTATATAACTGTTTCCAGACATCAGTGAGAACTTTATAAAGTAGCAATTCCAAGTTAATTAGAAAGGATGGGGAGAAGTGCAGGGATTGTCAAGGATGCTTCTAAGCAGAATTTCTTCCATGTATGCCGTTTTTCTATCGTGCTTTATTTGAAGTCCTACATGGAGATGGGAAGAGTAGAGGGAGGATTGATGCTGGTGCACTCCAGTTTCTTTTCTGGTGTGTGGGGAGCTCCTTCCAAGGAGCATTGGGAGCTTTTGAAGTCACAAATTTGCTATAGCAAGGAGCAGGGAAAACTCAGCTAGAAGTGTTTCTCTTGCATCAGGCTACAAGAAAGAATCGAGTGTGGGACCCACGCCTGGCAGCAATCATTTGTCCTAAGGGTAGCTGACACTTGGAAGCCTGGACCCCTGCAAACTCCTCTTCTGCCCTCCAAAGCAAAATGGAACTAGAGTTGCTTTCATTAAACATTATGTCTAGGGTTTCAAGCTTTCCTCCTACATGTACAACAGCTTTTCTTTTCTGTTCAGTTTTCTTGTAGGGAATTGTCACTTTAGCTGCCTCCTTTAAAGATTAAAATTGTTACTAGTGTCAGAGAATATTTCTGATATTGCTGGGACCACTAAGGGACTGTTTTCACAAACTCCTATTTTCCTTTGGCTTTGATTGGATTGGGCCTATGTAGAGTCAGGGTTTTTGTTGTGTTTTTTTTTTTTTTTTTGTCATCTGAAAGGCAGAAACTTCTTAAACTGCTCCAACCTTATAACCTGTAACCATACACTTAAATGATACAGTAGCTCATAGCTAGCATTGCTAGCATCCTTTTACTTTCCTCCAGTGTTTGGATGCAGAATGAATAAATAGCACACGTGGCGGTTTTTGCTTTTATTATAGCTTCAATAATGCTAATATAGTCTGTTATGCTCGTGTGGACTTTATACACTGAAATCACACTGAAATTACAGAAATGTTTGCGTGGCAAAATCTCGTGGGAAGGGATTTTGACTGCGTGTCTGTAAAGCGAGTTGTTCTGTTGGTAAAGTCCCTACAGTCTGATTTCCTTTGAATTTGTGATCTTTGCCTTAGTTTTTCCCTTTCTTTCGCTCAGTAATCACAGCTGCCCCCTCTTTGGCTGCCTGAGCCCTGCTGATGGGTAGGAGACAGCCAGGCTGTGGCTAACCTTTGGGGATGCTTGCAAATTGACTGGTGAGCAAGACCACGTGCCAGCTGGCTACTGCACTCCTCTCAGAGTACAAAATGGGTGATGGAGGTCTGTTTTGCTTTCCCCTGCAGGTGGATAGGTTAGTCCAATCAGCCCTAGATTTGTTAGCTCCACAAGCTGTATTAGCTTTATGACTGCCCTTTCAAATTGAGTTGGAGTTGGTGAAGGGACTCATAAGTTGCTGCTGCAGACTGACTGCAAACACAATTGCATAAACCCTGGTTTGCCAGCAAACTGGGCTGGTGATAAACAAGTCCCAAAATGAGCTTGTGTGTGCCCAAAAGTCTGAGAGATTCTTGATTCCAGTTCTACTTTTTGTACCAATTTTGACCAGAGTCCACCTAAGAGAGAAGACTTCTGTGTGACCAGGCTGGTTGAAGAGTCTGGAGATTGCTCTCCAAAGCTGAAATCAACAGCTCACTTATACTGGGATTTCAAAATTTACAGCCGTGTTATGTTAGTGGATGAAAAACCTTTTCCTCCAAGAAGTTTTATATGTTTATGGCATGTGATAAATTTCTCAACAAATGACAAATAGGTCATTTTCTCAACTAGCACTTCTGAGATATTCTGTAAAATATCTAAACTGAGAAAGTGTTTTCTGAAAGTAGTATTAATGAAAACTGAATATCTGAATAATAAAATCTAGTCAGGTGAGCTTGAAACCCTAATATTGAATTATGATGTCTTTGGCTTGGAAATAGGAGCATTCCCACTCATTTCTTACACAGCCTCTACCCTTATAATGTTTGAAATACTTTCTCATGTGCTATCAGTTTTAAAGGCCATATTTTTACCCATTGAAGATTGTACATAAATTAAATGAGGACTGTAGTCTCTTTACATTAACTCTCCTGCTGCAAGTGTACAGCAGAAGGTTGGGCACTGTGGAGGTGTTTTACAGGTGCCTCCTGTGAGAGACTTGTGAATAGGATGTCCTAATCTAAGTTATGCTCAGTGTTTCTTTTAAGCCAAAGGGTTGTTATGTTATGTTAAAATGATTTTTTGTGTGTGTGTGTGTGTTTTCCTTGTTTGTATCTTCATATATAGTGTGCTGCTGTCTTGCCCCTGGTTACATTTAAAAGCCTTAGAGAAATAAAGTGTGGTGTTAGGGAAATTTAGGAGAAAGTATCCTGAGAACTAAAGTGAGAATGCTGCTGGTCTTGCAATCATGATATCATGGGGAAAAATTTTGAATGTAAGGAATCAGTTACAGGGAGTGCTCTGTAAAGGGTGAGGAATGCTTTTATTTCTAGATCAGTGTGGTAGGCGGATAGTTGGGCTCTGCGGGGAGATTTTCTCTTTACAGATCATTGTATCTCCCTTCACCAAGCAGGAATTAAGCTGGGAAGACTAAAGAGAGGTACCACCTCCCAGGAAGCTTTCTGCATGCTAATGATGAGGTTGCACTGAATTTCCTTCTGCATACGTGCAGTGTGAGCTGGAACTGTGCAAGGTTGGTGGTATTGTACGTCCCGTGCACACTCTGCTTATACTACAAAAGCCACTGCAATAAGTACATCCCTTACACTCTCACAACTGTGCTAAGTCTGTAGAGAGTTTTGGTAGACCACTGAAAGGGTAATTTTCGGTCAAAGATGTTCCCCCTGTGTCCTTTCACAAGCCAGACTTCCCTGATGACATCAAATACCTGAAATATAATACTCAAATACATTCAAAAGTGCTTACTACCATGAATAGATTTTTTTAATAGAGGAAAGAGATAATTGAAGAAAAAACTCCAAATGCTTTGTTACCTTGATAGGAATTTCTCGTGACAGTTGACATGATCAACAAGCAGGAAACTGTCTTTGAAGACACAACTAGGAACTTAGCCATCAAAAACATTGTTTGGCTGTCAGAAGCTGGCCACTAATAGTGTTAGGATTTGTGGGTGGCAGCCCCTGCGTGGGGGCGATGAAGAGTGGTGTGGAGTGGAAGTGGAAAGGCAGCGTGTCTGTTATCGCACCCAGGACTGGACCTCTCTGGTGGGACTTACAGAGGTGCTGTTGTAGGCTCAAGAGCAACTTGCGGAGAGCCTCCCTTTGCCGTATTGCCCTCCATTTAAGTATTTTGGAATACCTCTTTATATGTCTATCTGACTGTCTTCTGGCGTGTACTGACATGGTGGCTGCCTTCTGCTGGTGTACTAAAATTATGCATGGTTTAGCTCGAAAGTTCAGTTCTTTCTGCCATAGACTGGTGCTGGCAGCGCATCTCCTGGTATGAGGGCCAAGGGCCACATCCCCAACATCTGTCTTCTTAGGGAAAAAAAATATACAACCTCAAAACTTCATTCTGAGCAAGATGCCCTGGATTAATAAGAAAGACCAAGTCAATAATGTGGCAAGAGCTCTTTTCAGGGTCTGCCTGACAGCAGATCAGCTCCCAGCAGTGCTGTGAGTTAATGAGAAACTCAGGTCTGCTCCTGTTGCATTTACAGGTAACTGGTAAATCATCTGAAACCTTGCTAACTCCGGATATCACTCAATCATTTTTCTTCTTGTATCTGAATCAATATGGAGAGGGACTCTGCAGAGTACATATTGCAGTGGAGACGGTAAATCTCCAGGGCTGAAGAGAAGTGCTGTAGTGCTTTTGGAAATAAGATAGGCAATTACACCCATCTGTATGTGGCCTCTGCTGTCTAATTCTACATTGCCTCAAAAAAAAATGAAAGTCCTTGATCAGTCCCTCCTCCCCAAACCATGGAAACAAAAGTGTGTCTCGCTCTTACTTGTACGTGCAGTGAAAAAGCTAGTGTCTGGCCAGTCATGAGGAGGACAAATTAAATTATTTGGTGATGTAATCTTTTTCTTTTTTTTTCCTATTCCCCTGCAAATGTAGGACCAAATCAAGAGCTGTTCTAAAATGGTTGAGATGTTGAACACAAAGGAATCACTGCTGTCTATGCCACTTCTGAATTTTATCCAGGGACCACTTTCATGAGAAAACATGAAATAAGACTTTGTGTGTGTTAGAAGTAGCGTAGAATAAATCTGTGTTTTAGTTCAGACTGCTCACCAGAAGGTGACATTTATATAGCAATCTTCCAGTAGGTGTGTTTTGTTTTACTAGAAGCCAGTTCAAATAAAGCTTATGTAATTTATAATGGCCTATTCCACAACACTTGCTAGGTTGAAAAGAGCCAACTAATAAAGACATATTGACTTACAGAATCACTTAGGGGGCTAATAACCCTTCCTTTGAGTGTATGGGTCTGGCTTTAATAAACTTCAAATCTGCTTTTTATTCTTTTAAGCAGGAAGAATCTGATATTGAGGAAGGCTGAGCACTCAGAATTTCAGTTAAAATCGATGGCATACATTCAACACCTTGGAAAACCAACTTCTAAATCAATGTCAATTAATTCTGAAGTCAAACTTGTTGAGTTGAGGAGACTGGAAAAACTCCGGGGATTCTTAACTGGGCATATGGAAACTCTTAAGTTTAATTATGGGTAATAGTTACCTTGCTATCATGTCCGGGATGCTGGCTAAAAAATAGGTTCAAGTGGTGTGTGTCTCTGCTTCTCACTAGCCCCCACCCCTCAGGTGGAAATTTTTAAAATACGTTTAATCAAAAATCCAATTTTCTGCTGAAATAAAAGGGAGGGGGGACACAGACGGACATAATTTGACAATTTGTAATAGTAATTCCCAAAAGCAAGCCACTTAATACCAAAAGTAAACAGCAACGATAGCATTTCCACTTAATGGGTGTCCACTTAATGGAAAAAAAAAAGTTCAATGCTTAGCACTATGTCATGTTCTTCCACAGAACACATTTAAGACTAAAGGGTGGATGGGCTTGAGATCCAGGAGTCTTCTCTCCCAGAACTGCTCCTTTGCAGATGGGGTTGAGATGTGTTTGTGAACCGGGAGATTTTGTTTGCTGAGTGTCAAGCCTGCCCTAATAACTTCTGCCAGCTTCAGCCCACATCTGCATGCTGGTTTCCTCCTCGCTACACACTCACTCACAGGCATGCATTCGTACACATGCAGGAGCAGTGGTCAGCATCCCAGGCACCTACCAAACCTTTCTGGGGTACAGGGGTGTCTCAAGAGCTGTATGAAGCTCCAGGGACAGTTGCTGGCTATTTCCACATTAAAGTGTGTTTCTTCAAGGTGCTACCTAAGTAGCATTGCTTGGTGTAGTCCTAAAGTTTCCTCACCCCTCATTAAATTTATTGTTGCATTAGATAGATCACTGAAACAATCTGTTGGCAATGAGGAGTTGTGAGGGAGTGCGGAGAGATTTGTTTATATTGATCAGGCAAATTCTGAAATATTTCCCATTTCTTGCTTAGACAATCCATGATCTTCCTCCTGAGTCTCTGGCATCTCTGGGGCCTTGGCAAGCCAGCAAATACCTTTTTTCTGGTACTACCAAACCCATCCATCACCTGTCCTAAAATGATGGAAGGAGTGGAAAAGATTTCTCCTTGCTCTGGCACCAGGTCAGCACTTGTCAGTCTCCATCCATTTCATTACAGGTTTCCAAACTCAACCCTAAGCATGGAGTAGCTGCCATTTTAGCTGTCAAGCTGCCAGATATCTTCCATCTTCAGCACTGCTGTAGCTCTCACAGTGGCAGCACCAAACCGCCAGTGGATGAGTGTCATCTGCAGGGCTGGAGCTGCTGGGGCGGCTTGGGCAGCCTTTCCTCAGGTGCCTCTCCCAGAAGCACAGTGTTTGCCAAGGCATGAACCTGGTCAGCAGCCACGGTCAATGGGATAAAGGATAGAGAGGACTGGCAGGACTTGGGAAAAAGGGAAAGGAAGGACGTAGGAGTGAGCATGTACGTTTGCACCCAACGCACGGGCACATCACTGCTCCTTTCACTTGTGCTGCGTGGTGAAGGTTGGCTTTTCAGACTGAGGGATCTGTCAGCTAGCTAGCAAGTGAAGCAATGGGTTTTGTTTGATTGCTCCAGCTAGTTTTTTTTAACCATACCGAAAGCTACATCATACGGAAGTAGAAATCAGGAAGGTTTGTCAGTATAACTGCATAAAGGAAGAGCTGCACGGGCAAATTCCTCCAAGTTCAAATGCAGCTTATGTTCGTGAGAATGTGTTTTTACCAGTATAGTTTTGGCTAAGAGAAGCTATACAAGCAGAGTTACTCTTACTCTGATAAGCTGTGACTGGCCTTTTATGGATATGGGAAGATCATTTAAGAAAGCCAACCTCCAGACTTCACTCACAGACTCCGGGCTGTTTAGGCCCATGATTTCAGGGCAGAACTGCCAACTATTTCAACACAGGGACATTGCATCCCAAGCTTTTGTGTCACAGCAGTCCTGGACTTTTTCTGGCCAGCTTGTGTAGTTTTACAGCTTCTGGGAGGTGGGGAAAGGCAGCTGAGTTCACAAGTGGGAAAGTTGCACAGAAGTCTGTGGTTTCACACCCACTGGTGTGTTCTTTGGGCTTTGTATGTGAAATGATATCTGGCAAACTGCGGGTCTGCAAGTGGCACTAGTGCCTTAGGGGTGGGCTGCTTTGCTCTCCCTTCCTTTTCAGCAGTGGAGAAAGTCTGAAGGCAGCAGCCCCTGCACGTGGTGGCTGCAGCAATATTTTCCTTCAGGATCTGTAATGGTCTGAGACCTTTTCCTCATCTGTGGGCTGGAAGCTGGCTGTGCACAGGCAACATCCACTGGAACATCTTTGGGGTCCAACTGTACAAGGACTCACCACCTACAGCCTCTCTGGATGCACCTCAACAAGACAGATAACGAGGCTGCCTCATGCACTCCCATTCACGTAGACTTGAAGGAAGAAGTGTCCGGGCCCCTCTGGACTCAGACCTGGCAAGAGGTGGGTAACCATGACCCTGTGGTCCTCTGCAACCTCAGGGCTCATTCTGATCAGTCCTGTTTCTTTAATAAAACTACTAACCAAAAGGACAACTGTTGGGTTTCAGTCTTGCAACCCAACAATTAAAATAATGTTGCAAAGTTGACCTGGCCTGCTTACCCTAGATCTGATTTCACTATGTCAGTGGTAATTAAGTGGCAAAGAAAAACTAAGCATAAGGTGATTTTTCAGGGAGAGACAACCTGCTCAGAACATGAACCACACAGAACATATTGGTCTTGTCTCATTTTCAAGGTACTCTCTGCTCCCAGTTCATGGGAATTTTTGCTAATGGATTTAATGAGAAAGATCTGGTCCTTTTTTAATGGGGATTTCTGAATTTGTGAAATACATACTGGAAGTGTTCCTGCAGTCGGTAAGGGTTCTTACAACTGTACTTCGTGTGGTAGAGGAGGAGGAAGTTTTCCATCATACACGCAGGAACATTTCTCAACAAAGGAGTTTCCCCACCCACGTTGCCAGCATGAGAGTTTCTTCAGAGGATATCAGCTTGGGGCTCCACAACATGTGTGCTTCTGCTCCCTGCTGACGAGAAAGGGAGATACTCAAGCGTGTTTAATACACCCTGTAGTACTTGCTGCTCTTTTTCTATTAAACTCCGATACTGCATCACTTTCAGGCCCCAGGCATGAACAGGAACCCAGCTGTGCCACATTTGCTCTAAAAGCAGAAGAAAAAAATAATCCTTCTCTGAGGAGGTTGTGGTTGAGGATGTCTCTTTCAAACATACAGCGGGGAGCTTGAGATTTTTAAATAGGAGTATGTGGAGGCGTAGCCAACACCTGCGCGCTGTCTTCTATTGCCTGGTTTAACACCTGGGATCAAGGTATCCACAAGGCTTTTAGGATGACTTGAGTGCGAAATGCCTGCTGGTAGTCTGCACTTGGGGATGCTTGGCCATGCCCTGGCTGCTTCATTAGGGTGCTCCAAGGAGAGCCTGGTCTGGAGCCAGTTCTGTACAAGAAATGACTGAGTAGGATGAGACTCCATTATGGAAAAGAAATAACTGAGACAATATGTAATAGAGGTTTACAAACCCAAGAGTGGCACAGAGAGAGTGGATGGGGATCAAATACTCACCATCTACTGACTTTGTCAGAGCTAGTTGAGAAGAAAATAAAGAATAGGAAGAAAGTGCTCGAGATCCTCGACTGAAAAGAGGACAAATCCTTGATTCTCAGGCAAAACTCTCCTGAAATGCACTCAGATGGGGCCTGAGCAAGCAGGGTGGGGCTGCTTGTCCCTGTCTTTGGGACTCTGTGGCTAGGCCCATTCTGGACCTGCTGCAGATTTACTGAGTGGGACCACTTTTTGGCAGCTACCCTGTGAAGGGAGTTAATTCTTAGCAGCAACTGCTGGAGGCTGGAAGGAGGTGTCAGAAGACCTCTCTGTAGCTTTCCTGCTTCCTACACTCTATCCTCAATTACCTGCTGATGGCTATGGTCAACAATAGGATACTGGGATAGATGGACCTCTGGTCTGAACCCTGCAGGACTCTCCTGTCAATGTTGTAAGAAGACAAAATGGAAACCTTCCCGGGTGAGGGGTGCAGCAGCCTGGGCTGGACCTCTCATAGCTCCAGCTCATGGGAGAACATTCATCCAGCAGAGTGAGGGGAATTCACCAACCAGACGCCAGTGCTGATCTCATTTTGTGGATAAATAGCTATCTGTGTTTTCTGAGGGCGTGCTGCTGTACTTCTGGGCATTAGTATGGGAATTAAGAACATAAATCAACATTCTACACACAGACTCAGTCCAGTTCTTATTAATGAGGTTGATAACTGAAAAAAAACCAACAAAAAAACCAAACCCAAAAAACCCAAGCAAACAAAAAAAACCACCAAAAAACCCCACCTCAAAACCTGTCTGTTTCAGGAACTACAGGTGGGTTTGAGTGGATTTATGCATTTATACATGGTAACCAAAATACAGGGATATATAAAAAAAAGCAGTGATTTTCCTTTCCCTTTCTCGCTCGTTCAGCTGAAATGTAGGGCTGGCCTTGCTGCCCTATCAGCCCCAAACCTCCCACCAGCCTCCCCTGCCCTGCAGCCTTGCACCCCATGCCAGCAGAGCTGAAGGTCAGCCTCTGCAGGGCCAGTGGGTGGGTGCCCATATCCACCACACACACACCCCAGTACCTGTTTCTCACCAGCACATCACCATTGTGGCACGCAGGGGGGTGCAGAGGAGCCTCTGCCTCTCTCCGCTGTTCCTCAGCTGGCACAGCTGGTGCCATTCCCCTTCCCACCAGGAGCAAAGCCTCAGCTGGTCCCATTGGGTTGTTTTCTCACTGCACTGGCAGAGAAATAGCAGCAGGAGACAGCTCCACCTGTAGCCACAGCTCGCTGCCAGCTTGTCTCCTCTGGGATGCCTATTAGGGGCTGTCATGGTTTCAGCTGGGATGGAGTTAACTTTCTTGCTAGCAGCTGGTGTGGGAGCAAGGGGAGGAGTTAATGCAATGTTAAACCCTATAACCTGGCCCAAAGGGACCAGGGGTGGAGATTGTAATGGGTATGCCTTTAAATTGTTGTAATCCAGGCTTTGAGTTGCATGTTATAGGAATTGCTAGAGCAGGGGGACCACTTGAGCCAATGGAGGACAACCCTTACAAGAAGCAGTTCAAGTGCAGCAGTGACCTGACCTGGCTTTGGTGCCCAGTAACTCCATGTCCTGAAAGACTGCTATGACAGATGGAGCCCAAAGTCATGGACTAAGTGAAGTCAATGGACGTTTTGTGGACATTTATGGAAATTTTGCAGGCATTTCACAGGGGTGGGTCCATAGACTAAGGGAATGATGTCTGTCAAAGGATGGGAAGGGGGGGTGGTGATTAATGAGGGATGTATTGGATAGTGTGGGACCTGAGCATGACATAAATGGTATGGAATAAGGGGTGGAGAATGTCCTAGTTTCAGCTGGGATGGAGTTGACTTTCTTGTTAGCAGCTGGTGTGGGGCTATGTTTTGGATTTGGGATGAGAATAGTGTTGGTAGCACACTGGTGGTTTTGG
Source organism: Anarhynchus alexandrinus (assembly GCA_008711295.1). Classification (NCBI taxonomy): domain Eukaryota; kingdom Metazoa; phylum Chordata; class Aves; order Charadriiformes; family Charadriidae; genus Anarhynchus; species Anarhynchus alexandrinus. The sequence goes on along the minus strand of VUYV01000084.1, from coordinate 124,129 downwards.
TTGTTGCTAAGCTCTCAAGGCCTGTTTTGCTCCTCAAACTGCCCACCAGTGAGTAGGCTGGGGGTGCACAAAAAGTTGGGAGAAGTCACAGCTGGGACAGCTGACCCAACTGACCAAGGGCATATTCCATACCATATAACATCATGGTCAGTATATAAAGCTGGGGGAAGAAGAAGGAAGGGGGAAATATTTGGAGTGGTGGTGTTTTTCTTCCCAAGTAACCGTTACATGTGATGGAGCCCTGCTTTCCTGGAGATGGCTGAACACCTGCCTGCCCATGGGAAGCAGTGAATTAATTCCTTGGTTTGCTTTATTTGCTTGCATGGCTCTTGCCTTACCTATTAAACTGTCTTTATCTCAACCCACGAGTTTTTTCTCACTTTTTCTCTTCCAATTCTTTCCCCTATCCCACTGGGACAGGGGAGTGAGTAAGCAGCTGTGTTGTCCTAGTTGCTGGCTGGCGTTAAACCACAATAGGGACCTATTCAAACATGCCCCCATGGAGGATGTTCTCAGGCGAGCGTGTGACTACAGAGCTCGTTTTCCTGCTCCTGTTTGGAAAAAATCACTATTTGCTGCAGGTGCCACAGTCATACCTCAGAAAAAGGGACTCAGGCCAGGAGACACACTGAATTTAGCAGGTGAGGAGTGCCTGGTACAGCTGTGACCCCTTTTGATCAGCAGGTCTTCTCCCAGGCTGTGCGCACTCCTGGCTTCTGGGTGGGTGCACCAGGCTGGGTGTAGAAGCAGCTCAAGAGGAGGTGGGGAGGGAAAGACCAAGGGGAGGACTTTTCTCAGGTGGTTTGGACCATGAGAGCTCTGGAGAGGTGCAACACCAAAGATGCAAAAGCATTCAGCGCTGGCCTGATGCTGGCCCTACCGGGGCAGTGGGAATTTTAACACTGATGTCAGTGGGCTCTGAGTTATGGCAGCATTGCCCACGTATGGACATCTTACCCATGGGGGCAGAACAAGAAGGAAAACCCCAGTGCAACAGTATTCACAGTGACATAATGAAAGGAAGTATAGATGGCTTTGGGTGGATTTATGCATTTATACATGGTGGCCAATGTACAAGGGTTATAAACAGCAGTGGTTTTCCTTTCCCTTTTTCCCTACGAACATGTGATAGTGTNCTCTGAGTTATGGCAGCATTGCCCACGTATGGACATCTTACCCATGGGGGCAGAACAAGAAGGAAAACCCCAGTGCAACAGTATTCACAGCGACATAATGAAAGGAAGTGTAGATGGCTTTGGGTGGATTATGCATTTATACATGGTGGCCAATGTACAAGGATTATAAAAAGCAGTGGTTTTCCTTTCCCTTTTTTCCTACGTACACATGATAGTGTAAGAGCTTTTCTGTTTTGTAAAAAATGTTATGCTGGTGATTCAGGGAGAGTAGTTCCACAAAGCAGAAGGTAACTGAAATGAAATAGGCTGGATGTGTCAAAATCAACGCATTTAATAAAATAAAGCTTTTTTTTTCCCCTAAAAGTTGTGTTAAAAAGGTGTAAATATACATTGGCTCAAAACCAAGAGAAAACTCTTTGTTCTGGGGGTACATTGCAATTTTTCAAAGCAATGAAGCCAACTAGACAAACGTATTTGGGGGATTAGACTGAATAGGCCAGGCAAGCTTTTTTTCCTTTGCTTCTCTGTTAAAAGCATCATAGATGGAGTCTTTGGTGACAGTTTTGGCCGGAGCTGGGATTTCTGCGATCCCAAC